>JANVCL010395586.1:0-13476 GCA_026546855.1 Erythroxylum incrassatum
TGAACCAATTTCACCCTTAAGGGTGTCAAAAATTCAATCAAAGTTACTGCCTTCACAAGAACATTCAAAACAGTACAATATTTTTCAAAAATCATATCTTTCCATTCCCTTTTCCAAAAATTCCAAACTTTATGTCAAAAGAAAGATCAAAACATGTTATAAAACTTTCATGAACAATTTGGAAGCAAAAACAACCCATAAACATGTCAAATTATCAACCAAAGTTTCTGCCTATATAAATCATCATCAACAGTAACACAATCTTCCAAAAATCATAACTTCTTATATCCTTGTCCAAAAATTCCATATTGTATAGCCATGAAAAGAACAACAAACATACTACAAGTCTCATGAAGGACTTAGAAGCAAATTCCATCTCTAACTAGATCAAAATCTCTATTTATTGTGGTTGCCCTGTTTAAGGGTGTTAAGTCAACATATAACCTAAACCATATCAAAACTTTACAAAATCCATAACTCACAATTCTTACATCCAAAAAAACATATTATACATCATTTCAAAGCTAAGACATTCCTCTACAACTTTCTATAAGACCATTTAAACTAATTGAAACCATAACAATCCAGAATTTGACTTCAAATACAGAAATCACAAAACCTACACTTAGAAACATGTTCCAACCCAATATACATCAACATCTTAAAATCAACAGGACATAACTCTCAACCTGAAAATCGAAAAATATCATACTTAGTGGCGATAGAACGCTAACAAGAAAATCTTCAACTTTCATTAAGACCAACTTCACAAATTCAACCTAAATCAATCTAGAAAAATTCATCAAAGTTTCAGGTCACATTTCTCGGTTACTGTTCATGCTGCACACATAACTCACTTTCAAGGCAAAATTTAAACCCCTTCAAGCCACAATTGGACAGCACTTCCTTCATAAGAATTCTAGACACATTTCCCACATTTAATTTAAGCCAAACCTCATCTCAATTTCTTAACCGTACAAAAAGTTATGACCAAAACATTGAAACATATACCAAACAAATTTTCCAGATTTTACACCTAACTCTACTCCTATCATTCCAATACCATTTCTACACCAATTCTCACTCATTTCACTTCATATTTCCACCATAACCAACTCATGACCTATCTTTGAACATAAATCCACAAAATTCCAGCACACATACACAATCATTTTCTTTTAAGAAATACTCATCTAACATCACTAAAATCCATCCAAAACACACAATTCAACTATAATTTATATGTTATATCATTCATCCTTACACAAACATGAACTTATACCTAACCAATCAAACCACAAGCTTCATGAATTTAATGCACAATAAATCACAATTAATGCATCTAACTACCAATTTAAGAACATCAAACACAACTCTTACCTAAACAAGCTTCCAATTCTTCAATTCTCCAACCTTTTCACGACTTCTTTACTTTCCTCCAAACACCATATGATCATCACTATCACAAGGCTTAGGTTTGGATTGTTGTTTTGTGGTTTTAAGAACAAAAGAAGAGAAAATAAGGAGGATAAGAGAGCTTTTGTGTAGGTATAGCTTGGTGACACTTAACAAGAAGAAGAAACCTACGAAGAAGGAGGAAAAAGGGAGGCTTTGGATGAGAAGAAAAACAAAGGAGTTTGGTCTTATGAAGGCATCGTGAAAAGGGAGGTTTAACATTAAAAGGATGCCTAAATTGTGGCATGTTAGGCAAGTGACACATGTCACTTGCCACATGTCACAATTTTACAAACTCTCTTAATTTTCTTTCCAATACAAGTCTAGTTTCTCCCTCAATTTCCATTAACTCAATTTGATTAATCCTAAAATCATTTATCCAATATTCCAATACCATTGGATAGTCATTTCCAGTACCAGAAACCAATCAGTCCGCCACTTGGTGATTTTTTCGGTCTGAAAATTTTCCTCGAAATTTTCTAGAAAAATTGCTAAATTTTCCCCAAAAATGTAAAACACACAACAATCCACTCCAATTAAATTTTCAAGCACAAATATCATATTTTTCACAATAAACACATTTATAGAAACATATGCTAGGAAATGCCATGAATGCATGTACAGTTATGTGCATATATAAAAATTTCCATTCACATATATATAAAGACCATATTATGTATGAACATGCCGAGATACGTATACACACTCATAACCTGTCCCAAATTACTATTTTACCCTTCCCATCAGTGATGAGATGTTACATACAGGACTCAACTAATAACGGCTTCTAGAAGATTCAAGAAGTAGTTTCTTAAGAAGACAGTTGGAGACTTAGGCTATAATTACTAGTTTTAGTCGAAGACTAAATAACATTTTTATAAGAGAGAAAATTTGATTGTACAATACTTAGAAAAATTCTGTATTCAAAGTGCAAAAGAAGAGAGAGAATACATCTGTAACGTGAAGCTAAAAAATTTCTTTGCTAGAGAGAGAAAGAAAGGCTAGAGCCTGGAGAGGCTAGGATAGCAGATAAAGAATACTTTGTGAGAGAGATCTGAAGAGGCTCTGCAAGTGTAGAAAGAATACTTGTGAAGTTGAAGAGTATAGTGAAATCTCATATAAACTCTGAGGATTGGACGTAGCCCAAGGTTTGAGGTGAACCATTATAAAATTGTGGTGTCTATTCTCTAATCTTTATATTTTAATTTTCTTGTTGTTAGACGAGTAGATAATATTACTTACGATTGCATTACTTATTAACTTTAGTAAAGTGTTTTTGTGATCATTTGAATTTTGTAAAGAAATTTAAGAAACCTCAAAAGATTAATGTTTTTGAAAAGATTACACAATTCAACCCCCCTTTTGTGCTTTCTACATAGAACACGTGATTTCTATATTAACAAGTGATTTACTTCATCACGTTATAGAATTACCTTAAAATATTAATGCTAATAACAAGATTCCTAGTTACTTTTGGGTGATTTTAATTGCAGTACGAGCTCACATGAGGCAAAAGGAAAGAGATTGAATACTAAGCAAATGAACGATAAGCTCATTTCTTGTACCTTGCAATTAGTGGTTACAAACTTAACATTTAGAAGTCACTTCTTCACTTATATAAATAGGCCAGGAGATTGGTTTAAAAGAAAAGGAGTAAACAAGGATATAGTAAACTTAGATTAATTATATTATTTTCCATCAAGTCTAACCCATTTTAAAAATTCCTTATGTTTAGACCACTCCCTTACAAAATTTCTTAATAGCTCAATAAAAAATCCAATCAAACCTACATTTATATTTAACAATTACGTTATCAATGCTAGTGGTTTTAAAGAGTCTATCAAGAAGGGTTTTCTAGTACATATTGAAGGTTACAAAGCTTACTAACTTATAAGAAAGCTAAAATATATAAAATGAGAGATGAATTCACTTAATAAGAAACTTTTTACTAATATTAAGGAGATGGAAAAAAAAGAAAAAAAGAAAAGGGAAGTTCTAAATTCAATATAAAATGATTTTATGAAAACCCTTCTAATAGTACGCTAAGCTTTAAGAACATCAGGATCTAAGGAACTACCTCTATGCCTTTGAGATCCATAAATCCCCTTTTAAAAAAAATTTGGAATACAAAGAGGGAGACAAGAACACTAAATTCTTCCATAACTAAATCCTTGTAAGAAGTAACCATAACAAAATTAATGTGTTTTTTTCATATTTAAATGGAAAGTTCTATCTGCAAAGAAGAGGATTATATCATATACTATTGAGTTAAGTAGCAAGTTGAAATATCACTAAAAATGCAAAGAGCTTAAGCTCTTTCACTTAGCATATGTTGATGATCTACTCCTTTTTAGTAAAGCAAACCTTTATTTAATGTAAATTATTGTCAACTTTGTCCATTACTTCTCAAAGCTCTTAGGTTTGACTATTAACTCTAGGAAAAATAAGCTTTTTATATTTTAAGGAGCTCAAAATATCTATGAATATCTTTCAAATATTTTAGTATTAACATTTTTTAAAAACATTTAAGTGGTTCCCATCACTATAAAAAGAACAACCTAAAGAGATTGCTTACCTTTTCTAGAGACAATTTAGAAGAGGATTCCTTTCTTATGCAGGCAGGCTTTAACTCATCTTCTCAATTCTGAATAACTTACACATCCATTAAAGCTCATATTTAATCTAAAAAGGATATAATTAGGTCAGTTGAGAGACTCCACAAAAACTTTCATTAGTCAAGGGATGTCAATAAATCTACTTCACTTAATAGAGGAATGGGAAAAGGGGATTATGCCTATAAAGGATATGAAAAAAAGCTAATTTTTGAAAGGATATAAAGTTTGCTTATTGACAAAGAAGCCATTTAGGTGAAATTAATAAATGCTCACTACTTAGAAAACATGGGCTTCTTGAGCATGAAAACCAACAAAGATTACTCCCAGATTTTAGAACAAATGCTAAAAAAGAGAGATCTTATTAGTCTAGATATAAAGTCTTGATTGGTAATGGACAGGCTCATGGTTTTAGTATGACAATTGTTGTGAATTAGGGGCGTTATATAAGAGGCTTGAAATAGATGTAGGGAGGAATATGCTTCCAAATAAAGTTAAAGTGAAGGAGATATTTTGAATTCCATAGTGGAATTGTCACATTAGAGGGTTCTCCTAGATCAAGGAAAATCTCCTTAACTGCAAGACAAACCTAAATTTTATTAATTCAATAATTTGGATAAGTCATAAATCAAGAAAATTTATAAATAAATATTATCTGTAAGGAATTATGAGACACAACTAGAAGGTTAGGTAGACTGACTTGGTATAGCACAATCCTAACCTACCAAAAGCCTCCTTCATCCTATAGATAAATGCTAAAACAAGATTAAAAATCAAAGATATACTCAAAAGGAGTTGTAATCTAACTTGTCATCTTTGAAACCTTAGCTCTAAATCCCTAAGCTATTTGATCATTCAATACCAATCTTAATCAAATTTTTAACAACGTATTCTATATGATTGCTCCTATTTAGAAATTGGGTGGCTAAGAATAGCTAAATGGACAAAACTTTAGATGATACAAATTAAAGGAGACTTAAACATTTTAAAGATTGTAGTTAGTTGTGGAGTCTATACAAGTTGGAGAGAAATAAATGTTATAATGCACTAATAAAAAGCTTTAGAACGTAATGTCTTCATTGAAAAAACACTAAAATGGATTAAAGAAACAATTATCGCCTCCAAGATGGTCATTAAAGCCAACGTAAGACAAAAATAGCTCTAAAGTTGCTTAAAGAAGTATGAAGTAATTTTTTTTGTTTCTATGTAAAACTTTGTTTTTAATTTGTGTCTAAGTAATAGTTGGTAGCTTAACAAGCTCCAAAAATAACTACAAGTATATTGTTGTTGGTTGTCCTTATGTAAATCCAATACATCCCCTCTTGTAATGCCTCAAACCTTTTTCATTAATTCATTTTTCAATTTTCAAAAGAAAACTAAAGCCCAAAAAGAAAAGCCTTTACAAAACCATATTTAGTAATATTCACTAAAAAAAATTTAAGGCTTTATCCAACCTTAATAGCATCTAAAAGGGAATGAAATTCAAACTAGGAAACGAAAGGCTCAAGCATATTAAAAGGAGTAACCTAAAACACGTACATAGAGGCAATAAAAGTTCATAATTTTTTAACTAGGAGAAAAATCCATAATTTAGTGGCCGAATAAGGGAGATAACAATACCAGATGATTCTATAATTTTGTTCTAATAGTGAGAAATAGTAATATAATTACCTTACTTCAAGATTATAATGGCACCTTTTTAAGTGATTACTATGAGTTAAAGAATTGTGCTCTTAATTTCTTTAGTTCTTCTCTTAGAAAAGATGAAAGGTTTACCAAGCAACCTGTAGGACAAGACATCTTCCATTCCTCATGTTACCACAAATGACTAAGTAGAATTCCTTACAAAACCAATCACAAAATCAAAAGAAAGGAAGCCTTGTTTAGTTTAGAACCTAATAAAGCCTTAAGACCTATGTTAGACCCCAAAATTTTTTATTTATTAGTGATTTATTTTTTCATTATTTTAGAGTTGAGTCATCAAATTAAAATGTGTGAATAGAAATTAGAAGGTAGAAGCTAGAATTAAGTTGGTGTTTAATGGGTTAAGAGAGTTAGTAAACTTAGAATAAATGAAAGAAGGGGCAAACTTGGAAGAGACTTACTAATGGAGGGTAAAATGGGAAGAAAGCCCATATAATTTATCTTGAATTAGAAGAAGGGAAGAGAGTGTCGAAAATAAGAGAGAAGGAGAGAAGTTTTCGGTGAAAGAAGAAAAGAAGAGAAATCAACTTTTTTAAGGTGGGTTAATCATCTCTTTTTTCTAGCTTTATTAAAGTAAGGGGTTATGTTGAGGATGAATGAGTTAAAGGATGAAAGGAGTTTGTGTAGAGAATGAAAGGTATGTGTTGGAAGAAGATGAGTTAGGTGAACCTAAGTGATTCTAGGGTTTCTAAACTAGATCCTAGGTTTTCTAACCTAGATGGGGTATGGGTAGGTTAAATTTGAGTTAAATTTATGTTTGTTGAAATTTTGTGATTTTTTTGAAGCTTATGAACTTTATTGGAATGTTTTTTTGAATGAAACTTTGGTTGTTTTAGGAAACCAATGAAATCCTACCCAAGAGCAAGGGGAAAGGCAAGCTTGACTTGGATTTCGCAAGCTAATTAGGTGGGCAACATATTTATGGTTATAGTGTAATTGGGCAAATTCTTGCCTATGCTTGTATTTTGAAATTGTCTTATTTGTAAATGTTGAAAAACGCATGATGAAATATGATTATGTTATACCTCAAAAGAGGTTATGACTTTTGTATTAAATGAAAAGAAGACAAAGCATAAAGTATGGGCATGTGAGAAAACGAATATGTGCTTTTGTTTAGGCGAGAATGGAACCATTCTATTTGTCATGTGCACATTGATAAAAGCCTTCTCTTGGCTGCCTACTTGTGGCATATGAGCTCCGAAATTGGACTCATTCTGTTCATGGGGTAAAGTTTGGTTTCTCCATTTTATTTTCTTGGAACCCTCGAGCCAATTGTTTGTACATTGCATAATTGAATTGTCAAGTATGGTGCATAATTGAGTGTTATGTTTAATAGTTGAAGTTTATGCTGTGTGTTATAAGTTTGAGTTAATTGACCAAATGTTTAAATGAATTGACTAAATGGAAGGCTGCTGGAATTGTTGAATATATGCCTATATATATATATATATAGACACATATACACATGCTTGAGTTTATGGTTAATTGCAAATGGCTATAAATATATTAGCCACTGAGCTGTATAGCTCACCCTACTCTTCCCTCCTAAGGTTCAGAACCAAGAGTAACAATCCTTACGAGGTTTTGAAAACTCCAGGACATTAGGAGCTTTTGTAACTAAGTTAGCTCGATAAACTTTGGATAGCCTCATAAGCATGTTAAACATTGAGCATCCTCTATATGTTGTATTTTGTGTTAAACCTTTGTTTATAATGTAAATTTGTAATTAAAGCTATGTTTGAGTTTTTATGGTTTTGGCAAATGAGTTTAGAACTGAAAAGTTCTCCATGTATTTGCATACATTTCCTTGGTCTTTGTACATTTTGAAAATCCAAGCCTCTCCTAGGTGCAGAAATTGTGTGCCAAATTTAGGGGAAAAACTGGACTAATTTAGACTAAATTAGCCAAAGTTGCCTTCTAGAAAGTTATAGCTTATCTTTTTAGCTATCCATCGGTATATAGTTTGAAATAGTTGGGCATAGGAGTCAAAAGTTATGATCTTCACAAGGGGAGATGTATCGTTTGTAAAGACGCTTCGTCTGTGATGAATTCATTTTGTCTTAAGACTTTGCTTCATCTTAAGTTGACTCCATTTATCTGCTTCGCATTCATCTGCTTTATGGCATCATCTGTTCTGCATTCGTCTACTTTGTGGCATTCTTCTGCTTCGTGGCCTTCGTTTCCTCTTTGACATTCGTCTGCTTCGTGACCTTCGCCTGTTATTCAACATTCATCTGCTTTATGGCATTCGTCTGTTTCGTGGCCTTTGTCTGCTTTGTGGCATTCGTCTGCTTCGTGGCCTTCATCTGCTATTCAACATTCGTCTGCTTTTTGACATTCGTCTGCTTCGCGGCATTCTTCTGCTCCGCATTTTTCTGCTTTGTAGCATTCATATGCTTTGTGGCATTCGTCTGCTCCGCATTTGTCTGCTTTCTGTATCCTTTATGGTTGAACCTCCGCTTCTTCTGTACACTGTTCATCTTGAATCATCTGGTCAAAATTTTGACCTTCCTAATGATAGAATCTGTCTTTAAGGTCTCCATAAAAGTTGTTAAATTTAAAGTCTTCTTCCGAACAGTCTAAAGAATTGTTTAGTCCGGCATCTGCAGAGAAAGTTATGCCTTTTGTCCCTAAACAAGTTCAGTAGGGTCAAGGACAAGTATTACTTCAGTTTGTGGCTTCGAATGCTAGACTTCGAAAGCGGGGTCCAGCAACCTAATGGTATGAATGCAATTTTCTAACAAAACAAACTTAGGATATGTTAGGTTTTGCACTCACTAATGTCGTTCATAGATTCTTCCCTAAAGGAAAGCTACTAAAGGGATCCTTTCCTAAAGGAAAGCTACTAAAGGAATTCACTATAACTTTCATATGTCTTATACCTAAAGTACACAATTTGGCTAGCTTATTAGATTATAAATCTATACACTGCTATAATGCTATTTATAAAATTACATCAAAGTTACTAGCCTCAAGGCTCTAACATATGTGCAATTAACCCAACAAATAATATCCCTCTTGCCTAATAACTGTTTAATAATCACTATAGGAAGAAAGAAAACAAGAGATATAGACTTAAAAATTATAATTCTGTAAGGATTTTAACTCTATTAGTTGCGGTTTTATTGTTGTAATCATGAAAGCATTTGGAATTTGATAGTTATGCATTGGTATGTGCTTTTCTAAGTATTTGGCATGTGTTTCTTGCATGATAAGTTAGTATTATTGTGTTTTAGGACTTGTTTTGTGTGTTTTTGTTTAGTTTGATCTTCATGATTGTTCTTTTGCGTTTGATATTGGTTTAGGGTAGGAATTGATCATGGTATAGGAATGGAGGGTGAACACCTTTGTGATTGAGCTAGGAACCAAGAGAAGAAAAAAGAAGTGGAGTTGCTGAAAAATAAGAACCCATGACCATAGAAAAGGGCATGTTTTCCACGATCCTGGGAAATCTATCGAGAAAGTTTTTGTTAAGTTAACCAATGATCATCTGAAGCACAAGTATAATTCCCACGATTGTGGGAATTGGAAGTTAAAGAGACATATGGGTTTTATGCATTTTTTTAGATTTTCGTGATTTTATAAGACATAGAATCCTGAGAGTTGCCAGAATGGTCGTGGAACTTACTTTCTAGGGCTAAAAGACATTGAGAGCCTAAAGATATAGAAGATTCAAGGTTTCATTCCCGATTGGGTAAAGAGCACCCCGTTATCTAGATTTTCTAGATTGAGCAAAGAAGAGGAGGAGCTGCCTCATCCAATCTTCTTTCAACTTCTTTCTCTTCTAGCATGTTTATCATGGATTATTTGATTGTTGGGGATGTTATGGATATTATGATAGGCTAAAACAATTTTTAGGGTTTGTTATTGAACTATTTGTGAACCTTTGGTTATTGATTTTAATGCTATACATGTTTGTGTTATTTATTATGCTTAAACCTTGCAATAAATCGAGAGAGTGAGCTTAGTAATCTGTGTTAATTGTACAACGAGAGTTGAAGATTAATAGATCTATAAATAACAAGTTATTGATTTATTAGGAAGAGATTTTAATAGATCAATACACTACTTATAGGATAGCTTCATATCTAGTTGGATGTTTAGGAAAAGCTTTGCACATTGAGAGATCCCACAGTTAATTCTATTTTATTTAACTAGTGACATTTGGTTACACCTTGAGAGAGGGTAGCTAGAATTTTAGGAAATCTTAGGCCAAGCAAAAATTGAATCAATTAATCATAAGGAAGCAAATAGGGATAATGATAAGTCCTAATGTTTAATCTTGATTTTCTCCAAGTCTTAGTTTACAATTTTGGTTTGGGTTGCATTATTTTTTAAAATTTTGATTGAAACGATTTCTTAAACAAAGGATAATCTGAATTAAGTGGAGCCTAAGCAGAATCCTCAAGGGACGATATTCGCTTTCAACTATAAGTATGACCCATATACTTGCAGTTTTGAGCATAAAACTAGTAGTGTGTTTTGTGTTCAACAAGTAATAGAGCACAAAGAATGGAAAGGACTCTCATCACCCACAACTCTAGATAAGAAAAGTTTAGAAAAGCCAAGGATAGAGGATGCAAGAAAGGAATGAAGGTGAGGTTTGAAGATAAGGGACGAGATACAAAAAGAAGCTTATAACAAGAATTAAGGAAAGAAGTTGAAGAAGAAAAGGAGCTAAAAAGGGGAGCAAGAGAAACTATAGAAGAGAAAGTGACAACCAAACTAAAGGAGAGAGGAAAAAAGGGAAAGAGAGTAGGAAGAATGCCTAAGACCAAGGGAATAAAAAGAAAAGATTCCAATAAATGAAAAGGGTAAGAGAGAGAGAGTTAAGAGAAGTATAATAAGACACTATTAAAGGGAAGACTAGAGGAGGGCTCCAATTGTCTAAGTTTTTGAGCTTTTTGAATAATTTATTTACAAAATAATGAATTTTTATAACTAGTATAAAACACAATCTTTAAACTTGATAACATATTATTACATTTTAACTTATACTCATTAATACCTTTTCCTTTCTTAATCATTTTGATTAGAACTATCAGCACATATGAATTCTTGAAAAGGAAACTGTAACAAACAAAATAAAATACTATTTAAACATGAAATTATTCTAATTTAGCTTTGTAAAGATAGAATGAGCAAAGATAGGAAAGAAATCAAGTGGAGACTTATCACCAACAAAGAATTGTTGAAGTCAACTATAATATCTTTTCAATAGGTTTAAGAGAAGGAGTTAGGGAAGTGAATTAATCAAAGATAAGGAGAACATAACTTTCATACAACCTCATCACCAAACTAAATAAACTCAAGCATTTCAATTTTTATTTTTTAAATTTAAAATTTTATAAAATTTACTATTTAACATTAAAGTGCCTAAAAATAATAATAAACATAGCATGTTTATTTTAGTTAAGTACTTCATATCTATAAAATTCAATTGAGTTCTTTTCAAAGCTTTCATTTTATTTAAAATTTTGTTAATAAATCCAATGTAGCATACCATTTAATAGGTGAATATTTCATGCTATGAGAAATATTTTAACTGGAAAATAGTTTAATTATTGTTAATAGTTAGTTTAATTTGCAAGATTTATGTATCAAGAGATTTAACTTAGATGGTCTCAAAGTTTCATATAATTATAATCACTAATAAATATTTGAAGTAGATTCTACATAGATAGATTGTTACCTTAAATATTTGAAATCAAATTAACTATGCAATTATAACTATAATCAATAGTTTCTAAAATTAATTATTGCTATAAAATTTAAGATGGAATGACAGTTTAAGCTTAATAAGGCTAATGCAAATCTAAATTCAGTTGATATCAAACATTTTAATTATTTATTTCAAATACAATTTCAAGAAACTCGCTAATATATAAGATTATTATTAGAATTTAATGTTATTTTTCTTAGTAGCACTTTTGATAAGTAGTCAATTGTTTAATTCTATGAAGTTGGATGAACAGTTCAATTTCTAAAATATTTAGTCATATATTATATTTGAGAATAAATGATATTAGTTTATTTAAAATTTTCCCACATAGAGTTAGAAAGTTAATTTTGATTCTTAATTTAATAGTAATTTTTGCTAAATCAAATGTAAAACTTACAATATTTAAAATTTTAACAAATGACTTACTAACACAAAATTTTAGGAGTAAATTCCCACTTTGTTCATAAAGATTTGTGTAATTTTAAAATCTAAAAATAGAAAGGATTGGTAAGCATCGTTTCGTAACTTATATAAAAAAGATTAAGGAATATGAAGTTATGAAATTATTCCTATCCATATAATACATTTCATTTAATACAAGGAATATGAAGTTATGAAATTATTCCTATCCATATAATACATTTCAATTAATATTTAAGATTAGGTAAATAATTGAGATACTTATTTAAAATGACTATTTACAGTTGATATAAAGAACTTCCACACACTACCGTACAGTAATTGAAGCTTAACTTGTTCCAAAGGTACATCCAGTTAGTTCTATATCAATGGAAAAAAATTATTCAAAGGGGACACAATTTGAAAAATGTTGGTTCAAAAAAATTATTTTAAGTGTGATTAGTTTAATTACTTATTATTTTGTATATTTTTTTATCAATACACAAGAAAAATCAAACTACAAGTTTAAAGCTCTTCTCTCTTTTTCTTTTCAAATTTTGATCTTCTTTTATTTTTCTTGTGCATCTCTTTGGCCCAAAATGGCATTCCTTTTAGATTTATTAATTGAATAAACATTTCTTACCTTTCTCCAGGTTATTTTTCTAAAACATGACTATTAATAAGAGAAGCCATCAATAAGATACAAAAGAACTTATATGTTAATCCAATTCATGAAGGGTTTAGAGACATGGAAAAGCTCTAATTATCTAAACTCAAGCCTTAAGTGCTCATAACCCATTATTAAGGTAAAAACGTAAAATATATTACTCAAGAAAGGAGATAAGAACACCTCACATTTTCACAATATCATCCTAGCAAGGAGAAACAACAATAAAATATTATCAATTATCGACAAAAAAGAGAATATATATTAGAAACAAGAGTAGATTAAGAAGTTAGCCTCAAGTACTATGATAACATACTTACGACTACTTAGAGTGTTTTTTTTTTTCAACTCATTAAAGATTTCATTTGAGATACAATCTCTACTGAACATGCCAATGCTTTATGTCATCCTTTCAATAAAGTAAATATGGAGAATGCCTTATTTAGCTTAACCCACAAAAGACACTAAGACCAGATGAAATTAATTCTATATTCTTTCATAAATCTTTGAACCTAGTATGAAATTAAGTAACAGATGTCATACTAGAGTCCTTTAAAAGAGGTAAAATACTAAAGGAAATTAAGAAATATTCTTATTTCTTATTCTTGAGGTTCTAACCCATCTATATTCAAGTAATTCCAATAAATATCTTATTGCATCACACTCTATAAGATTATATTTAAGATGTTGGCCTCTAAACCTAAGGTGCTTTTACAAAAGGCAGATCATTAAGGGATAACATACTCATCTCACAAGAATCTTTTTAGGAACTATAATTAAAATACATCAAACATAAGTTGTGCAATAAAAGTAGGCTTCAAGAAGACATTTGATACTGTCTGTGACAACCATATCCTTTAGTATTCTAATCAATAGAAAGCCTACATAAATCTTCAAAGGATCCAAGGACTAAGGCA
>JANVCL010395725.1:0-13461 GCA_026546855.1 Erythroxylum incrassatum
CATTATAGTTTTGTAAAACTCTTTTGAGGGTATGGAAATGTGAATGATGAATATTAGTTGTAAGTAATGTGTTACAAGATGAAGGAAAGATTTGAGAGTCTTATGATTTTTTTCCCGCAGTTCTATTTTATATGTATGTTTACATTGATTTAGAGCAAGAGCATAGGTATTATGTTTGTCTGAAGAGTTGGATCCCGGAAACAGGATCCAATATGAGTGTTATCAGAGACAGGTTATGAAGAGATCAAATATGGTGATATTTTTGAAGAGTTAGGTTTTGGCAACGGGACCCAACAAGTTTTATGAGTCTGGCAGGTTATTATAGGAGATTTGTGGAAAGATTCTCCATGATAGCTACTCCAATGACTAAGTTATTGAGAAAGAATTAGAAATTTATCTGGAATGAGGAATGTCAGAAAAGTTTTAAGGAGCTCAAGCGTAGATTAACAAGTGCTCTAATTTTGATTTTACTACTGGAGATGAGGGGTATATAGTGTATAGTGACGCTTCGAGGAAGGGTTTAGGTTGTATTTTGATGCAGGGAGACAGGGTGATAGTTTATGATTCACAGCAATTGAAGCCTTTTTAGTTGAATTACCCTACTCATGATCTGGAATTGGCAGCAGTAATCTTTGCCTTGAAAATTTGGAGGCATTATCTATATGGGGTTCTGACGAGGATCTTTACTAATCATAAGAGTCTCAAGTACTTACTGAGCCAGAAAGAGTTAAATTTGAAACAGAGAAGGTGGATTGAGTTGCTCAAGGATTATGATTTGTTGATTGAGTATCATCCTGGGCAGACGAATGTAGTGGTGGATGCCTTAAGTAGAAAATCATCAACAGCCCATGTTCAAATAGTTTATTTGCCTTTGTTGAAAGAGATGGCTAAGCTTAAGATAAGCTTAAAATAGGGGGAACCAAATTGCATTCTTTCTAACTTCAGAGTAAGATCGATACTTAGAGAGAAGGTTAGGGAGTTACAGGCACAGGATGCAGAATTAAGCAAGCTTCGAGAAGAAATTCAGAAGGGCAAGAAATCTGAAGTGGTAGTGAGGGATGATGGACTTATGATAGTAAGAAATAGACTTTGTATTCCAAATGTCAAAAAGGTGAAGGATGAGATACTGGATGAGGCACACAATGCGTCTTATGCCATACACCCAGGTAGCACCAGGATGTACAGGGATTTGAGAGAACATTTCTGGTGGAAAGGCATAAAGAGGGATGTAGCAGAGTATGTAAGTAAGTATCTAGTGTGTCAGCAAGTCAAAGTTGAACACCAAGCAGCTTTAGGCAAGTTAAGGCCATTGTCTATTCCTAAGTAGAAGTGGCAAAGAGTAACCCTGGATTTTTTGATGGGTTTGCCCAAGACTAGTAGGAAGCATGATGCCATATGGGTTATTGTGGATCGTTTGACGAAGTCAGCCCATTTTTTGGCAATTAAACAGACTGATTCTATGCATGTGCTAGCAAAGAAGTATATTGATGAGATAATGAGATTACATGGGATTCCAGATTCTATAGTTTCCAATAGAGATCCTCGATTCACTTTAAGATTCTGGGGAAGCTTACAAGAGGCTATGGGAACTAAGTTGAATTTTAGCACTACTTTTTATCACCAAACAGATGGTCAATTTGAGAGAACCATTCGGACACTTGAGGGAATGCTCAAGGCATGTGTGATGGATTTCAAAAGAGCTTGGGATGAGCATTTGCCATTGGTCAAATTTTCTTACAATAATTCGTACCATTCGAGCATTCAAATGGCTCTTTCTAAAGCACTGTATGTAAGGAGATATAGAACTCTGATATGTTGGGATGAGGAAGGAGAGAGGAAACTGATAGGACTAGAATTGATTCAGATGATAGTTGACAAGGTCAACCTGGTTAAACAACGGCTTAAGGCAGTTCAAGATAGAATGAAGAGCTATACTGATGCATACCGAAAGGAGATGGAGTATTAAGTCGATAAGAAAGTGTTTCTTAAGACATCTCTTTGGAAAGGAGTAATGAGGTTTTGCAAGAAGGACAAGTTGAGTCTGAGATATGAGGATACCTATGAAATTGTTGAGAAGATTGGCCCGTTAGCCTACAGGTTAACGTTATCCCCAGAATTGTCACAGATACATGATGTCTTTTCTGTTTCCATACTGAGGAGGTATAGATCAGATCCATCCTGTTCATTCAGACCACTGAAGTTCAGTTGAGAGACGATCTAAGTTATGAGGAGATTCCAATAGAGATTTTGGATACCAAGGAGAAGGTCCTTAGGAACAAGACAGTTTAGCTAGTCAAAGTCTTGTGGAGAAATCATTCGGTGGAAGAGGCCACGTGGGAGCTGTTGAAAGCTATGAAAGAGAAGTATCCGCATCTCTTCAATGACTCAGGTAAGAATTTCGGGGATGAAATTCTTTTAAGAGGGGAAGAAATGTTGGCTTCTGAATTCTTTTCTTATTGACTAAGTATGATTTCAATTAAATTTTGAGGTCTTGATTGACAAATTATTTTTGTTTGTAGTTTAATTAGTATGTCAATGATTAGAGGATTTACTGCTTGGATTGATGGAATTAAAGTAGTAATGTTGAAAGAATGAAAAAGGGCATTTTTTGCATAACACTTAAGCATTTAGGACATAAGGCTTATATGGAGGGAAAAAGGGATATTGTATGATTATTAAGAATAGAAATTAGAAGAAGAAGAATTATGAATAAGGGAGAGAAGAAGAGAGTGTCGTGGTAATAGGAGAAAAAGAAGAGGAAAGCTAGGATTTGGAGATTCTTGAAAATTTTGAAGAATTTAAAGCATCAACAAGTAAGTATAAGCCTTATTCCATCTTGTTTGGTTAGATGAAACTCAAATATAGCTGAACATGTGTGTGAAGTTGTTAGTGAATGCTATAGGCAAGTGTTCTCTTTTAGGGTTAATGATCAAAGATAAATTTTGATTTTTTTTCAATAATATTGGGTTGAAATAAGCTTGGAAATAAAGTAGAAGAGGTGTTTTAGTGTTAACGTGGGTTATATGTGAGAGATGGGAAGTAAAAAGTTGAAGAATGTCGAAAAAATGTCTTCAGAATGAGTTTTTGAAAAAGTTCGCTGCGGCGAACTCCAATTTTCCTACACAGACATGTTTTGGTATTTTGGACATAACTTTTGATACAGATGTCTAAATTGAGTGATTTTTTATTTGATGTAAACTAGAGACATATGGCTACAAGTTGCATGAAGGTACTGAGTCTAAATTCAGTCTTTAAGAATTTCAAATTTGGGAGTGAAATTGAGTATAGAATTTTGTTTCATTCATAACGATAGTCCGAAATTGTTTAGGTAGTAACTTTCTGATTATTGAACTGAATTAAATGTAATTTTGGTTATTATTTAAGAAAATCAAGTAAGGCAAGTGAGGTAAGAGGATGGACACATTTGAGCAAGTAACAAGCAAGGATTTTAAGGCGGGTTACAATTTTATGATTAAGTAATAGGCCATTAATGTGTTCTTTCAAATGATGGAAATAAACGATTTCAACTACTTCATGAACATGCTTTATAACTCTTTGAATGCTTTGAAAAAGTGTGCTTTGAAAAAGTGTTATGTGTTTGGTATGAGCTTATTGTGCTGATGATTTATGAAAATAATATGAAATGATTTTTGAAAAGATACTATGTTTGAAAAAGATCAAGTTTTGCAAATTTGTCATTCTGGGCAACAAGCTTACAAGATTATGAAATACATGTTATGTGGGTTTAGTTTGATCCATTTTGTTGTCAAGTGCACTTTAACTAAAGGCTTCTTCCGCTTGCCTGCTAGTAGCACATAGCTCCTTCATGGACTCCCTCATATTCACGACTACGCAAAACTACTATGTGGAATTGTGTTAGCTCGTTCTGTACACGACTACACAGGACCCTTTTTGGAAAATGTGATAGCTTGTTCTGTTTATAAACCTTCCAGACCATTTTGATGTGCATATGTGCTCATGATATATTGACATGATTGATGCATATTTGTTTTGCATTATTAAAAAGTTGGTTGAGAATTTGAAAAATATATGCTTTGTGATTTAATGTGAATTTTTGTTACAATTGAAAATAAGTTTTCAGTGGTTTTGCTTGTAATTGGTTATAAAATTGTTGCCCACGAGCTTTAAGTTCACCTCCCCTCCCATTCCGTCCCATCTTTAGGTGAGGAGTAAGAGATCGAGTAGTCAAGAGTCAAGGTATCACTCCGACTAGGCTTATTTTGCTTTGAGCTAGTTTTTTTTGTTGTAAACCAAGACTTTAGTTACATTTCGAGAAATTCTACTCTTGTAAATGATGTATTTTTGGTTTATTTTGTAACGTGGCTTGAAATGCTTATTAAAGCTTTGTAAAACTTTTGCTTTGGTTATTAATGAGATATGGTTGATATTGCTTTTGGCTTCAAACCTTTTGCATTAAATCGTTTTCCAATGAAAATAAGATTTTGGAAGGTTGCTTGTGTTTATGTTCTAGTTTATTTTGTTTTGGGTTGATTTGATGAAGGTGGTTGATGGTTCTTAAGTTAGCATTTAATAAGATAGGAAATTTTAAGTTATGGATTCTGCTCAAAAGGTTTTTGCCGCAGCAAAGCCAAGAGTTTGTCGTGGCGTAATTAACCTGAAGCTTTTTATTTTTGTTGAAATGGTGAGGTTGTCGCGACGAAAGTAAAATCGCAGATTCGCTGCAGCAAAAGTTAATTCGCTCGCCGCGGCGTAAAATTCCCAAAGTTCCAATGGAATTTGCCTATCTGTTCGTCGCGGCGATATATATGTTCCTCGCGGTGATCCCGCTTTGCTTCCAAAGGATTTTTCTTCTACTTTTCAACTTCTAAGCCTCCTTCCATGCTCAAACTTCATGATCCCATGTCCGATGTTGGGCTCCAAAAATAGGGTCCAACATCCATAGTAGATCCAAACATATTGATGTGAGGTATCATTGGATTCGTGATGTTTTAGAGTCTAAGTTTGTTGAGATTGAAAAGATTCATACTGATGATAATGGTGCTGATATGTGCACAAAAGCTCTACCAAGGATGAAGTTTGAAGCTTGTCGATTGAGTACCTATTTGGCAACCTCATCCACATAGTTGGGAAGGGGGAGAATTTTTGGGTTTGGGTTCCCTCCTATGTGGTAAAACCTAAAAATTTGTTGAAGCTTACTTTTTTTGAGTCCATCAGGGCTAATTTTTGTCTTCCTATTAAACCAAATTTCAGCTACCGAGAGAGAGAGAGAGGAGACAGTTGGTTTTCTTTCAACCTACACAAAAAGAGAATTTTTTTCACCCTAACTCATTTTACATTTCCAGTAATTGGAAAGTCGTTTACCGTTGGATCGGTCTCATTTTTGGTACACAATTTGAAAATATATTGTTCTATATTTTGAACGGTGGAGATTTGGTTTGGAGCTCTGAAGGTTGAGTTTTTGGTTTCAAAACCAGACTGGTCTTAAGGTGTTTTTAGAACTGATGAGTTTCACCATATTCTGATTTTGGTCTTTTATTCTTTGTCCGATCAGGTTGAATTTTGGTGACCATGTTCCTTACTCATTGTTCTTTATTTTGACCAGTGGAGATTGGATTTGGATAACCAGAACTTTTCCAGAATTTGTTAGAACATAAGCCTTTTGTTGTGATTGTTGTCTTAGTGTAGTTCTCTACTTTGATTTGTAGTTATATGAGATTGAGCCTTTGATTTTGGATTATTATGGTTGTTGATCTCTGTAAGACAATATTTGTGATTGTAGATTTCATTTGCTTGGACCAAGAGAGGTCCCGTGGTTTTTATCCTTCACATCAAAGGAGTTTTTGCCACATTAAATAATTATTGTGCTTTGCGATTTGTTTTTGATTTGTGCATTATTGACATAGCTTGTGATCACTTAGTTTGCTACAATTTTTTTGCTCATTATTACTCCTAATAGATTCATTCAAGTGGGGAAAGATTTATTGATTAATTGTTGCGTGTGTTATACCTGCTTCCTTCCCAACATATTGATGGACTTGAAGTAGGGTAACTCCATTTTGGTTAAATATATATATTGATTGGCTGGCTAGAAAGAATCAAGTGTATACTTTTGCATCTAAAGCCTAGAACTTTTCTTCAGTCAACTGATCTCTATTTAACTAACTAGTGCATCAATTTTGGACAGCTTCTCATAATTTCTCTCCTAACTTCCTCATCTCCCCAAATATTGAGCTTTTATTTGCAATATACGCGAGAGCATATTTGTTATTAAATTAATTCCATAAATTCATATCTTTGTAATTTTTATAATAATAAAAAATAAAATAAAATATTTAATTATTTTAAATAAAAATAAATTTATAAATTTATTGTAAAATAAAATTGTGATCATACCATACATAATATTATAATTCATAACAAAATTTAAAAAATAAATAATTATGATAAGATTTTAATAATAAAGTATTTATATAAAAGTTAAATAATATAGAATATTTATTAGATAATAATATAAGTTATTTATACATTTTGGATTTGATTACTTTTTTTTTTGTTGGACCTCTTATATAACTTAATTTAGTCTTTAAACTTTTAGCTTAATTTTTAAATTCAAATTATGCTCTTTTGCTTATTCTTAAAATCTGAACTTTATATTTTCCAAACTTAATCCATGAGACCAAATGAGTTAGGTTAATTTGTGTAAGTTAGTTAACATATTAACTATAAGTGAAGGATTTTGCTAATATAGATGGGTAAGGCATCAAGTCTCCGGTGATGAACAGCAACAATCATTGGATTTATTCTGCCCCATTAATAATACATATTGATACATAAACGTTATACAACAGCCCTTGGAAACATCTAACAAGCTGTAATCACATACATATATGCTAACTCGTATTTATTAACTAGGCCTTACAATCACAACTACGCGGACGTTGAGAGGCTGAAGTAAGCACGAAGAAGATGGCACTGATAGTGAGGGTTTTGGACCAAACACTGAAAGATGACGAAAGGTAGAAAATGACGTCTTCTAAAACCATAGAGGGTGTTCGAGGGTTAAATCAACCTAAGGGATGAAAAAATTACCCTTCAGTTGAAAGATTGGATCAACCGAAAGAGAAAAAAAACCTTGCAACTTGCAAGGTAATACCCAAGATTGGTCCATGGTAAAGGCTAAAGATACCGGAACTTAATATTTGACAATAGCTGGAGCTGTCATCCCAAAACAAACCCTTGCCGGGTTTCGAGAACAGGGTTCAAAAACAAAACCTGCTAAGGGTTTTTGAGATTTGCTCAAAAAGTCTTACTAGTTTGAAGCCATTTTGGCTCGTCATTTGGACAGAGTAAGATCGTTCATGTCCCTTGTAATGGCTGGAATGCAACTTGAACTCCTTGCAATAACACTCTTCCTTTCACTGCCTTTAGGACTAATAGATTTGGTCCTTCTCGTGCTTTTCTTCAATATCTCTCTCATGGCTTCAGCTTGTAACAGTACAGGATAAGCCCTACCAAACTTGTTAAACTTGACACAGGCATTCATGTGTGCACTCAAAGCATCGTCTATCTTCTTCCCTCCATTTTTCTCCATCTCTTCCTTCACAGCCTCGGAACAAAGCCCACATATCCATTTCCCAAGAAACTTGTTGCGAACACGATCAATGTACTCAAGAGTGCACTCCTCACTCATGCCACAACACTCACATTTTGCGTCTTCAACCTCTGATATTGGTGGGAGTTTGATGTCCATTGCTTCTTTGCTTAGTTCAAATGAGATATCTGACACTGTTCTCTGGAGATTGTCATTTGAGATTCTCGGTGGCTTGGAGAAGTGATTGGCCCTTGTGTAAGTGGCTGATATAACCTCTCCATGGGGTGCCATATCTGTTGTTACTAGGAAAATAGTCCAAAAGAATGGACCAGAAGTTGGTTGCAGGAAATTTAGAAAGCAATTGAACAGTATAGGACAACTATCCAGAGCCTTGGGAGATGATCTTTATGGCTATAGCTACACGGTGATTACATATACACTGATATATAGTGGTGTAGTTGCCTTCTCAAGTTTCTCAACAATGAAGTTATGTGGAGATTGGAGATTCACATGTCATCTATCAATGCAAGCGTGAAATAGTCGTGAACTTACTAGATTTTTCAGGAAAAATGAGAAAGAAAAGCCACTTTAAAGTTTCTAATAATCTAATGCTTAGAGATATCTTCGTCAGTTCATGAAAAGCTAAGGGTATTTGACAGGTTCAACTGTATTTTTGTCTTGGCATTCCCTCAACCATAGCTTTTCCACTATTGGCTGATTAATTTAATGAGCAATATTGCTTTTTAGTAGGCTACAAATATACACATATCATCTTTGTTTAAATGAAAACGTGATTTAAGTGAAGAATATTTAATTTTAAATGGTAATCATATTATTATTTTAAATTTTGATTATATTCTTAATTATTTCGGACTAATTTAGTTTTTTCTTTTGCGCGCATAACCAATTACTATCGATATAGTCCCTTTAAAAATATTGAATAAATGAATTTTGGAATACGAATAACCCTGTGTACTACATAACTCTTTGTGGAAAACGCTTGTAGGTTCCATTAATCTCCTAGTATACGTCGTCATAGAAATTTCCATAATTCATATTGGAAATTCGTTCGTTAAAAATTTCCAACACAGATTAAATGACTGGTGGTGCTAGTAGAGCGTTCACGTGTGGATCTATTGTAACCATAGGCCAATGCTTTTGATGCATTGGAAAGAAACATGAAACGAAAAAGACGATAGCATAACATCTGCCTGCCCACAAACATGACGTACATATCTGTTTTCACAAGCGCATCCAATAAACCCATTACCGAACTGCGAACAAATAGATTTCCTTAAAAGGTAGAAGCTACAGTGCAGCTATACTGTTTTAAAACCACAAGTTTCCATGGGAATTGGTGGCAATAGTGACCTTGTGTTCTTTTAATGGCTATTCTCTTGAATAATGTGACTGATAATGCCAACACAAAGTGCAAATTGTTAAGAAAAGTATATTTATACATTGTAATATTTTACAAATGTGATTCTATTGTGAGTTATGTAGTATCTCATGTTGACTAAATATGAAAATATTAAATGGTTTATAAATGGTAAGGGTTAATTATCCAAATGACTAGCTTCAGTCATTTTGACAATGATTGACCCAAGCTCAACCCTTGTTAATAAGCTCTACATTCTATCCATATTAAAAATTCTAATATAGTATCAAAGCTAGGTTGTCTTGATAGTTTGAGGCGGTACTCAGTTATGTCCTTTTACCTAACATACCCAGCAGATATCCAATCCTGTTTTAGGCTGACGAGGTGTGTCAAGAATCTCAGATCGAACAAGTGTAAATGCATTCAACCTTTTATAACAGTGTGTAAACCTTCTCTCTTAAGTTAGCTTTTGGCAGTGAGTTAAACCTTTCAACATGGTATTAGAACTTTTAATGTGGGTAGAATGTAGAGCCTATTAACAAGAATTAAGCTTGAGTCAACAATTATCAAAAATGACTAGAACTAGTCATTTGGATAGTTAACCCTTATTACTTATAAACTCTTTAATATTTTCATGTTTAATAAATATGGGATACTCTAACGCTTCCCTCAAGTGCAACTAGGACTGGACATCCAATCGTCACTTGAAATAAATTCAGTGGTAACTGAACCGGGCCGTTGGGACTAAGCATTCAAACGGACAACCAGGAATTTAATAATCCAGACCAAACCTACTCTAATACCATATTAGAATTTTAATATGGATAGAGTGTAGAGCCCATTAACAAGAATTGGACTTAAGTCAATCATTGTCAAAATCACTAGAACAAGTCATTTGTATAGTTAACACTTATCACTTATAAATCCATTAACATTTTCATATTTAGTCAATATAGAATACTCTAACAAGTTACGAGTCTTATAAAGTCAGCCCAGGACGAAAAATTGTATCTTCTTGCTACTTTTTGTGCTACACCTTTTTAGCATCTCTTTTTATTTTATTTTATTTTGATTAAAGAAATTATCTCTTACCTTTTTACTCATGTTAAACCACTAGAGAGAGGACTTTGGCCAGCTTATTATATATAGATCCATGAAAGAAGGTTAATTTCATTTGTATCCTAAAACTAGCTAAGCCAAAAATCCATCTTTCTTTCAACTTTACATTGTATCCATACGAATAGGCATGATTTCCTAGTAATGAAAAGCAAAGGTTTACATACTAGTCCATGTAAGTTTTTTCTACGTAGTTTTAATAGCATGATTAAAGTGATATATATGATGAAGATATGTGAGCATTTGTTTTCTGTTATGATGAAGAAAAAAATCCGTAGTATGCGAAGGAGAGCACCACACAAAACCTACCTTAGAGAGGAAAATGTTGCAAACCCACAATGCATGATTATATGATCCTGTGATTCCACTCCTCCACATGGCACATAACTAATACTTTCATGCAATATAGTATGTTTTTTGATCAAAAATTCATTCGACAATAATATGTTTTAAAGAGTTAGCCATCCAAAGAATTTGACTCCTGAAGTAGTCATTGAACACCAATTTTTATTGAAAGAATTCCTTCTCAGCAGGTCAGACTATTGTTGGTTGTTTAACAGCTTTACAAAGGAATAGATTGTGTTTTTACTACCCAATATTACCAGCCAATAACTCACAAAGTAATTGCCTTGCATTATATCTCAAATGTCAACACCATAAGATCAACTTCTGAAATACGGAACCGCATCCTGTTTCCTATCTGGAATGCTGCAACTTCTGATAACTTTTCCTTGTGTCATAAATGATCCAACGTTCTGCATTTAGTGGGTATGAATCCTTGGTTTTATGGTAACTCATAGCGTGCTCCATGAAGTTCATTCATATAGGCTTTCTTTTAAGGAATGTTTTACATTGGTAATACATATATATAATTTGTTAGCCTTAATTTATTGATAAGTAGCATATATGTTTAATTTATGCAACTATTCAAATTGTTAGTTTTTCTAATACAAGTTGTAAAATTCTCAAATTAAGGGATGAAAACCATAAGATTTGGAAGGAGAGAATCTTCTTCATATGGGATGGATGGAAATTGATTAAGCTATCAGGAAGGATGAACCACCTAAGGTAACGGAGGCCAGCACTATAGTTGACATTGCTCTTTATGAACGTTGGGAGCGATTTAATTGCCTAAGTGTAATGTTTATTAAAACCAAATTTTTTGCTGGCATTTGTGGTTCCATAGAACAACATGACAATGTTTGTGTTTTACTAAAGGCTGTTGATGAGCAGTTTAAAACTTCAGACAAAGTAGTTGCAAGCACCCTAATATGAAGTTTTCATCTACAAGACTCACCGGTGTCCGAGGTGTGTGTGAGCACATCATGAAGATGAGGGACATGGTGACTCAATTAAAGAAACTAGAGGTTGAGATGTCTGATTCTTTCCTAATACATTACATTTTAAACACCCTTCCACCACCATACGAACCTTTTAAAACCTATTATATTACACATAAGTATAAGTAGTCAATAAATGAATTAATGACCATATGTGTCCAAGAGGAAAGGAGATTGTCGATGGAGTAGGGAGAGAGTTCATATAGTGCACATATGGTTGTTCAAGGAAAGAAGAAAAATTAAGCCAAATCAAAGGGAAAAGATCAAATACCTATCCAAGCTGACATTAAGAAGGAATACAAGTGCTTCTTTCGTAAGAAAAAGGAACACATGAAGAAGGATTGTGTCAAACGTAAGGAATTGTTTGAAAAGAAAGATGATATAATCTCACTAGTTTGTTTTGAATCTAATATGATTGAAGTTTTTCATGACACATGGTGGATTGATTCTGGTTGTACAATCTATATTACAAATGTGTTACAGGATTTGCAAAACCAAAGGAAGCTAGTGGGAAATGAGTAGTATATCTTATTCAGAAACAAGATACGTTCACGTGTGGCTGTTGGGTTTGCAATTTAATTTTATGTACTGGTTTTATTTTAAAACTAGAAAAGACATTGTACCATTTGGATATTCCTTTCATTCTTCAAACAAATCTTTAAAGTTACATTATAAATTTGAAATTGTTGGGAATGTTATATTATTTGATGGTTTTTTCTGTTTTAATTTACAATATAATACTTATTACAATGCAACATATGTAACGTCCTGTCTCCATATTAAGGGTTAAGACCCGAAATTTCAGTACAAGCGAGCTTAAAGAGAAACGAAGACAATGCATTTTCTTGTTCATGGATCATGTTAGCATATATGTATATAGATATGGAAAGTTTTTGCATAAAAAGTAGTACATGCATTCATTGACAATTTTTGACTATAATTGATATTAAATGTGATTTTATTGAAAATGATAAGTAGAAAGAGTGATCTCGGTATGAGTTGTGCTAAGGAACGATTTAGAAATAAAATTGGTAGTGATATGAAAAATGTTCACTAAGTATGCTTCGGTCTGTTAGCCATAACTTCTCTTCTAGTTGTCCAAAAGAGATGATTCTTGATTTGGATTAAAATAGAAACATATGGCTACATTTCTTATGAAGACATTGAATTTCAATTCTGTCTCTAAGAATCTCAAAAGTTGTCATGAAATTAAGAATTTGGTGCAGTATGTTGGTGTATGAATGAGAAGTTCGTCTTCAGATTTTAAGAGCAAATTTGGGATTGATATAAACATATTTTGGCAAAGTTGCCTTCTGTAAAGTTGTAGAGCGTTCTTGTATCTTTCCAACGGTATATAGTATGAAAATTTTGAATATCGGAGTCAAAATTTATGATCCTTATAAGTGGTGACGTTTTGGGTAAAAAAAACATACGAAAGAAAGTAGACGATAAAAAGCAGATGAAAGAAAGTAGACGATAAAAGCAAACGAAAGAAAGTAGACGGAAGAAAGTAGACAATAAAAAGCAGACGGAAGAAAGTAGACGAAAAAAACAGAAGGAAAAAAGTAGGCAATAAAAAGCAGACGGAAGAAAGTAGACGATAAAAAGCAGACAGAAGAAAGTAAGACGATATAAAAGGTAGAAGATATAATTGGCTCTTAAGGTCTTCACGAAAGTTGTAGATCTAGAAGTTCTCTTTCCAATGGTCTAAAAACTAAGTCAATCCAACATCTGTAGCAAAAGGTATGGCATTCGCACTGAGACATGTACATTACAAGTGAGGGCATAAACGTATCGGAGTCTTTTGGCCATAACTTCTTCTTTAGACCTCCAAATGACCTTATTCTTGAACCATTTGATTCGTAAGACTTTTATCTACATCTCCACCAAAAATCGAAGCTATTTGAAATTTATGGAGAGAGATTGAGTGAAAAGAGTGAGACGGGTATAGTGAGTGTGTTCTTCAATCATATGAATTGGTGTTATCTCACTGAACATACTTCAGTATTTTGATGTTTTCTGAATCAGTAGAGGTTGAAATGAGATGATTTCTG
>JANVCL010395750.1:0-13458 GCA_026546855.1 Erythroxylum incrassatum
TTAAAACGATCACAAATACGATTTACTAAAGTTGCCCCGAGGATGTCCGTTAAACGGACTTGTATGTCCGTTAAACGGACATAGACTGGCCAAGCAATCCAAATTCATCCGAGAAGGTCCGTTAAACGGACTTGCATGTCCGTTAAACGGACATGAATCGACAAAGCAATCCCATTTTACTTGAGAAGGTCTGTTAAATGGACCTGCATGTCCGTTAAACGGACATGAGTCATCCAAATTGTGCCACTTCACCCGAAGCTGTCCGTTAAACGGACTCCCATGTCCGTTTGACGGACACACAATTCCCAAACCCTCTTCAAAGCTCACGTGCACCAAATTTTAGGGTTCTAACCCTTGGTAGGGGCGGGATGCTACAATGAAGGTCCGATGATTGTGATATGTGAATGAGATATTAAAGTGTTACTTGTATATGAATGTGACGAACTAACTGTTTCATGACATGATTGGTTATTAGAGATGCATTCCATACATGAATGCATGATCAGATAATGAGAGCTATGACTTGAGTAGCCACCGAAAACGAGTTTAAAGCTCCGAATGTGATTAAGAGCCAAAGGCTCACTATTTAAAATGAGCCCTGTATCCCCAACGGATAAGGGACAGTATGAATAAGCCCAGTGTCCACAATGGATACGGGATAGTTTAGGCACTCGGTCCTAACAACGAAAAAATTAAAAAGAGTCACATGAAAATTTCATATGCATTTTAATAAGTATGTTTGATTGATTGAAATGCAAAATTGCCTATGTTTAAGTGAGAATGTGATATATGATCAATTATGCAAAGATGTGAATAAATTGTTACATGTATTGATGTGATGCATAAATTGAGTGAACCATCGATGATGGTTATCTCATTGAGTTCGCAAAACTCACCAAAATTGCAACGTTGACTTTTTAGGACTGAGGGGCAACTTTACCTACTGAGGGACATTTTTACTTTTGGGAACAAGAAGAAATGGCTCAATGGTAGGTCAGTTGGGTTTGGACAGATTAGATAGATTTTATGTATTTCCTCTTTCATGTAGCACATTTTGTAATAGGTTATGATGATGTACATGTAGGGATTATTGAAAGACACATTGTAGACCTCCGAATTCTATGAAATGAAATGAGGAAATTTTGGGTTTTAAAATATTATGACTTTCTTAATGACGTTCATAAGATAAAAAAGATATATGATGCCATGTTAAGTGAATGTAGTGATTGAACCTAGCGCACCATTATCGTAGGATATGTACTGGAATATCCTACGAGCGTCTCGGTATGTACCCTATGGTAAGGGGTGCTATATTTAAGTGGTATCAGAGTATGGTTTGGCATCTGTTGGGACATATAGGAATGTTAAACATGAAATATCATGAGACATGCTGATAATGACTAAAGTTATTGCTTATTATATGTCATCCGCTATAGGTGAGCAAGTGGGGGAACCAGCTTACCTAGGATCGATAGGAGCCAATAGGGAGTCCTCAGTAACTTGATCAGAGGAGATGCCTCTGAGAGTTCCTAAGAGAAGGGAGAGGAGGTTTGATAGGCTGCGGGAGCAGGGGCCTGTAGATTTCTATGGCAGCACAGACCCTACTGAGGCTGAAGGATGGTTGGAAAGGACAGAAAGAGTTTTTGATCAGATGGAATACGAGCCAGACGAGAGGTTTGACTATGTTATGTCCTTACTGTAGGGACCAACTTACCGGTGGTGGAAGAATATCCTAGGCAGTACCACCAGGCCTTGCCAACTAAAGTAGGAAGACTTTCTGAGGGTCTTCAAAGAAAACTACATGCCTAAGATCTACTTAGACCAAAAAATAAAGGATTTCCTAGAATTGAGGCAGGGTAGGATGTCAATGGCAGAATATAAGATTAGGTTCAACATGCTAATGGGGTATGCTATTGCTTTGATTCCTGCAGAAGAAGACAAGTGTAGGAGGTTTGAGGATGGACTCAATATGGAGATCAGAACAAGGTTGGTAATCTCAAATATGAGTAGTTTCATTGAGTTAAAAGTTGCTTCGATCAGAATTGAGCAGCTATTGAGAGAGAGACAAGTAGAGACTAGTTAAGGGTCCAGTATGAACAGGTCTAGTGGGAGTCAGAATGGTTCTGGTAGAAGATTCAGTAAGCACCAGAACAAAGCCTTCAAACCACTAACTGGATCTAGGCAGTCAGGATCCAGGCAGAGGGGTGGCTTTGTACAATCAAGCAGCGGAAGAGGTACAGTGCAGAGTTAGTTGCCCCTGTGTGAATATTGTGAGAAGAAGGACGGTAGAGAGTGCTGGAAACTATCTGGAGCTTGCCTCAGGTGCGGCTCTTTTGATCACCAGATTAGAGATTGTCTAGCTACTTTGAGAGCTCAGACTGGTATGAGTGGGAGATTTGAGAGTGATGCTACGGTCCAGCAGAGCAGAGGTAGTGGATCCGAACATAGAGGTCGAGGTAGAGGCAGAGTGAGCTCTGGGAGTTCTTCTATGAGGACTGAGGTGCGGAGCAGCTAACCCCAATCCCAGGCCCGAGTCTACATCATGATTAGGCAGGAGGCTCAAGACTCTCCATATGTCATTGCAGGTGCGTTTCTTATTTATGACTTTAAGGCATTTACATTGTTAGATCTAGGATTAACACATTCATTCATCGCACCACATCTGGCATCTAGACTGCATTATGATAGAGAACTACTATATTATTGACTTGAGGTCACTACACTATTAGGTAGTACTACCGTTATAGGAGAGGTCTGCAAGGGATGCTTGATTCAGATTGATCAAACAGAGTTAGAGGTAGATCTGATTATACTACAACTGAGAGATATAGATGTTATTCTAGGCATGGATTGACTCATTACTTATAGGGTTGTCATGAATTGCTACACCAAGGAGGTAGTACTAGAATCTCCCAGTTAGTTAAGAGCAATCTTCAGAGGAATTAGTCAAGTAATGCCAGCCAAGATGATATCCTTCATGAGTGCATTGAGGTTGATGCAGGGTAGATGCGAGGCCTATCTAGCCCACGTCATTGATACCCGAACTGAGCTGAATGTGCAGGACATTCCCGTGGTTAGGGAATTCCTCGATGTGTTTCTGGTTGAGTTACCTGGCTTGCCTCCAAATCGAGAAACAGAGCTTACCATTAATCTAGTTCCAAGTGCTACTCCTATATCTATTCCTCTATATAGGATGGCACCTGTGGAATTGAAGGAGTTGAAAGCTCAACTACAGGAGTTGTTAGAAAAGGGTTTTATTAGACCCAGTGTTTCGCCTTGGGGAGCTCCAGTGCTATTTGTAAAGAAGAAAGATGGGACTTTGAGGTTATGCATCGACTATAGGCAGCTAAATCGGGTGACAATGAAGAACAAGTACCCGCTGCCTAGAATTGATGATTTTCTTGATCAGCTACAAGGAGCTCAGGTATTCACTAAGCTGGATTTAAGATCGGGGTACTATCAGTTGAAGATAGCAAAGGTTGATTTGCTTAAAAGTGCATTCAGTAGCAGGTATAGGCACTTTGAGTTCTTAGTTATGCCGTTTGGTTTAACTAATGTCCCGACAACATTTATGGCTTTGATGAATAAAGTGTTTTAGCCCTACCTGGACCAATTTGTAATTGTGTTCTTCGATGATATTTTGGTGTGTTCGAAGAGTAGAGAAGAGCATGATAAGCATCTGAGAGTGATTTTACAGATCATGAGAGAGAAGCAGTTGTATGCCAAATTCAGTAAGTGTGAATTTTGGCTAGATCAAGTAGTGTTTTTGGGGCATATAGTGACTGGACAAGGCAAGTAAATCCAAAGAAGATAGAGGCAGTAATGAATTGGGAAGCTCCGAGGAATGTGTCTGAAATTCGAAGCTTCCTAGGATTGGCTGGATATTACCGAAATTTTGTTGACGGGTTTTCTCTAATCTCAGCCCCTCTGACAAAACTTCTAAGGAAGAATGTAGTGTTTAGATCGAATGAGGAATGGTAGAAGAGCTTTGGGGAGCTAAAGCATCAGTTGACTACGACACTGGTGTTGACTATTCCATCGGGGATCAGAGGATATGTTTTATATATGGCAAGGTAATCGCCTATGCATCGAGAAAATTAAGGTCTCATGAGATTAACTATCTGGTACATGATTTAGAGCTAACCGTAGTTATCTTTACTCTAAAGATATGGAGACACTACTTGTATGGAGAGACCTTCCAGATTATACAGATCATAAGAGTTTGAGGTATCTGCTAAGTTAGAAGGAGTTGAACCTGAGATAAAGGAGATGGATTGAGTTACACAATTGAGTACCACCCGAGGAATACTAATGTGGTGGTTGATGCTTTGAGTAGAAAGTCTAATACCAGTGCAAATCAGATCTAGTTATCGAGGTTACTCAATTTGATTCATTTGAGAGCTCTGCATGCGGAATTGAATCTGGATCAAGATGAGGCATTGATTGCTACTTTGAAGGTAAAACCAATGATACATGATAGATAAAAAAATTCTAGGGGAAAGATCCTGATATGGTAAATCTTATGGTGAAAGTGAAGATGAATTCGGATTCTGAGTTTAAATTGAGAAATAAGACATTATGGTTGAAACAAAGATTATGCGTGCCAAATGTGGGGAATTTGAGAAAGGAGATCCATGAGGAAGCTCATATGGCTGCCTATGTTATACATCCTGATACTACCAAGATGTCTAACACGCTGAAGTAGCATTTCTGGTAGCCCGGAATGAAAAATCAAGTGGCAGAGTATGTATCTAAGTATATGACATGCCAACAAGTTAAGGCTGAACACTAAGCTCTAGTAGGGAAGCTACATTCGTTGCCTATTCCAGAGTAGAAATGGGAACGGATCACCATGGACTTCATTATGGGATTGTCTAAGACTCTGAGGCTGAATGATGCGATATGGGTCATAGTAGACCAATTAACTAAATCGACCCACTTCTTACTAGTGAGAGAGAATAACTCACTAGATCAGTTGGCTTGGAGATATGTAAAAGAGGTGGTGAGACTGTATGGGGTTTTAGCGTCCATTGTATCGGACAAGGATTCCAGATTTACTTCGAGATTTTGGAGGAGCTTGCAGTCTGTTATGGGTACAAAGTTGAACTTTAGTACATCATTTCATCTTCAAATAGATGGACAGAATGAGAGGACAATCAAGATTGTTGAGGATATGCTCAGAGCTTGTTCATTGGAGTTTCGAGGAGCTTGGGATCAGTATATGAAACTGATAGAATTTGCATACAATAACCATTATCAAAGTAGTATCGAAATGGCACCGTATGAGGCACTATATGGCAGAAATATCGGTCGCCACTATATTGTGATGAAGAGGGCTTGAGAATGTTTGAAGGCCCAGAGTTGATACAAGATACAGTAGATAAGGTGAAATTAATCCGAAGCCAAATTAAAGCAGCTCAGAATCGACAGAAGAGTAATGTGGATCAACATCGACAAGATATGGACTATAGTGTGGAAGATAGAGTATTCCTGAGAGTGTCACCATGGAGAATAGTATTGAGATTCGGTAAGAAGGGCAAGTTGAGCCTAAGGTACATTGGTCCCTATGAGATCATTGAGAGGATAGGATCTTTGACATATAAGTTGGCTTTATCGAGTGAAATGTCTCAATTGCATAATCTGTTTTATGTGAGTATGCTCCAAAAATACCAATCAGATCTAACACATGTGATACCGACTCAGGCGATGGAAGTTGCTAATAACTTAAGCTATGTTGAGGAGCCGATCAAGACAGTGGGATCTCAGATCAGGCAGTTGAGTAGCCGAGTCATTCCATTAGTGAAAGTCCTTTGGAGAAATCACTCAACTGAGGAAGCCACTTGGGAAACAGAGGAGCATATGAGGAGGCAATATCCCCACCTGTTTCAACAATCAGGTAAGAATTTCGAGGATGAAATTTCTATTAAGGAAGGGAGAGTTGTAACATCCCATTACCTGTAGGGAAGTTAAAATAGTAAATATGAAAGAGTACTAAGATATTAGAAATGCATTGCATACTCAGGCATTATATGATATATGCATACACGTGAATGGTGAATTTTTGCACATGAAAATAATCGTACATGCATTCATGAATAATTCCAGGTATAATTGAATTGTGTTGTGATATTATTGAGAATTTTGAAAGTTTTGTATTGAAAATTTAATTGGAGAGTGTAGTTGCTAATTTTGAACTTTGGTGAATTTTAGGATTTATTTCCGAAGATGTGGGGTATTACCTGAATTGATAATGGAAATAGAAAAAATAAATAATGATATTGAAACTTTTAGAGACATATCGAGTAAAGTTGAATTGGGTTAAATAGTCTAAGATATGAATATTTAAAATCTTCTAGAGTCTGTTATTAGTTGAGTCCTATAACCAACTCCAACTAAGTGACGTTCTAGTACATTCTTCAATTACATCGTCTTGTTTATATGCAACTAACTTCGTCTAATCATCTGAGACTTAATCACTTCTTCTGATCTTCTCAGACTTAATCACTTCATCTAATCCATCTGAGCCTTAATCACTTCATATGATCCATCTGAGGCTTAATCACTTCGTCTGATCCATCTGAGGCTTAATCACTTCGTCTGATCCATCTTAAACACTTCATCTTATTTAGCTTTTACTTAAATATCATCTTGATTTGATGAATTGTGCCATATATATTTATCTGTGCACTTAACAAATTCATCAAAACAGTTCACACACTTCTATTATTATTATTACTATTTTACTTTCATCAAAATCAATAGAAGAAGTGAAGTCTTCTTGACTTAACAGACCCATTTCACGTTTCTTTTATACTTGAAAGACTAAGTTACTTTTTGACTTAGTCTTTTCTTTAAAACTATCTTCTGCAAGCTTTTTCCTTCATGGACTTTTGATTCACCGAAACCTTCACTAGAGTTATATCTTTCTTTGATCTACCTTTTTCTACTCTAACTTCATTGTCTATTCCTTTTGCCTCAAGAAAAACCTAACCTAAACCACATTCAAGATGATGTACATAGGTGCATGAGAGTTAGGGATTCTTGGAGTTTGTGAAGATTTTGGAGTTTTATCAAATGAGTATCTTATTAATCCTTTAGATTTCTTATTTTATGAAACAAAAATGGTGATTTATTGTCCTGTTATGAATAAGAGAAAATAGACATTTTTAATGTTCACTGTGAATAAAAGATGAAAATGTGGATCTGTGAATTTTTGGTTTTGATTATAAAAAATGTTATAAGATAGCGTAGAAATGATTTTGGAGTTGATAGAACTAATGAAAATGTATATACGATTAGTGTGGAAATTTATAGAAGCCGATTTTTTTATATGCTTTGTTTCTCTTCACTGTGGGTGTATGCATATACGTGAACAAGTGAGTGTTTTTAGAGATGACCAAAAGAATGAAATTAGAGTTGAAGAATAGTTGTAAGATGATGGTTTGAGATGAGAAACATTATTTAGAGGATAGTTAGAGGAAGACATTTAAGAGAGTATGACCAAATTACTTCATTTTCATTGTCTAAATGATCCTAAATAGTAGACCCGAAAGTCAGTTTTTGGGAAAAATCTGAAGGTGATTCAATGAGTTATGAATTGTGATTTTAATGATTTTATTGAGGTATAAACCTAAGTATAAATTATACTTAGTTGAGTCTTGATATGGGATTGATTTTGTGACGAAACGAATGGATAAATACCTAGGATTGTCATGAATATGCATTATGCCTATTTCATATACATACATGTGCATTTTTAAACACTTACAATTGTGCCAAATTGTGATATGCGTATATTTTGTGATATAGAGGAGCAACTGGAACATCAAACTCCAGACGTTGCCGAAACTTCTAGGCAGTAGCTTCGGAAGTGACCAGTGAGTAACCTATATGGTCTCACTAAATTAATTGTTTGATTTTATTATGTTTGAATTATCAAATGAATGTTATTTAATTCTATTGATTCTGGATAATGAAGGTCTGATGATTGTGATAAGTGAATGAGATATTGAATTGCTATTTGTATTTTAATGTGACGAACTAAATGTTTCATAACATGATTAGTTATGAGAGATGCATTCCATACATGAATGCATGATCAGATAATGAGAGTTGTGACTTGAGTAGCCACCAAAAATGAGCTTAAAGCTCTAAATGTGATTAAGAGCTAAAGGCTCACTATGTAAAATGGGCCTTGCATTTCTAATAGATAAGGGATAGTATAAATGAGCTCGGTATCCACAATAGATACGGGACAGTTTAAGTACTCGGTTACAACATCGAAAAAAATTGAAAAGAATCACATGAGCATTTCATAGGCATTTTAATAGGTATGTTTGATTGATTGAAATGAAAAATTGCCTATGTTTAAATGAGAATGTGATATGTGATCAATTATGCAAAGATGTGAATAAATTGTTACATGTATTGATGTGATGCATGAATTGAGTGAACCATCGATGATGGTTATCTCATTGAGTTCGTAAAACTCACCAAAATTGCAACGTTGACTTTTCAGGACCGAGAGGTGACTTTACCTACTGAGGGACACTTTTATTTTTGGGAATAAGAAGAAATGGCTCAAAGGTCGGCCAGCTGGGTTTTGGACAAATTAGATAGATTTTATGTATTTCCTCTTTCATGTAGCACATTTTGTAATAGGCTATGATGATGTACATGTAGGGACATTGAAAGACACATTGTAAACCTTTGAATTCTATGAAATGAAATGAGGAAATTATGGGTTTTAAAATGTTGTGACTTTCTTAATTATGTCCATAAGAGAACAAAGATATATGATGCCATGTTAAGTGAATGCAGTGATTGAACGGAGTGCACCATTATCGTAGGATATGTGCTGGAATATCCTATGAGCGTCTTGGTATGTACCCTATTGTAAGGGGGCATTACACTAAAAGCATTACATACTTAGATTACTAAAGTCAATATATATTCTAATAAGTGATGTATTACATTAATACTATAATCATGTTGTATGATTTTAATATGAATGAAAAATATTACTTGGTATATAATAAAGTATCCAACGATAGACATGTAATTTTATCATTTCATATGAATGATATGTTTTAGTAGCTAGTGATAATAAGTAGTTTATCGTCAGAACAAACAAATTTAATATAAGACATGATCAAAATGAAGAATGTGGCTAACGTTGTATACATCTTTGAAATTCAGATCGCCACATATTGTTCAAGTAAAGCTTTCTTATTGTTATAAGCTACATATATATATCAACATAATACTTGAACAGTTTTGTATGCAAGATAGTAAAGAAATTTTATAACACCAATTGCTAAAGGTGAGCACCGAAGCAACAGATGCCAAGAAGAACAAGAGATCAAATGGTTCTTTATTTCGAAGAACCAGGAATCTTATAATATTATATTGCATATAAACAAGTAAATTAAAAGGCAATACTAAAGAGCTCAAACATCAATATCAAATCAAACACATAAATATCAAGTATAATTATGTCAAGGATATAGTAGCATAAAGAGAAAAGAATATGTCTAGTGACTATTCATAATAATTATTATCAATGTTAATATTTTGTTTATCATTGAATACGTGTGAGTGGGAGATGACAATAAAAGGATGCTCCTAATGAGTTTAAAAGATGTGACCTTTCAAATGATAACTATTAAAGAATAGTAAATGACATAATATATAAATCATAGATAATTATTAATTGAAAAAATAAGGATAAGTTTCTAAAACATACAAATATACAAATAATTCTTGTAAAGGGAAAAAAAGTTTCTTACTAAAAATCTTTTCACTGGTGGAATAAAATTAAATCCAATTAATTATTTAATGATGTATATGAGATTAAAGATATTTTCATTCAGTGTATGTATAGAACTTCTCTTCCAGGGTGTGTGTCTTGATGGGGAGCCATGGATTCATACATCACATGCACATCAAGGTGGTGTAAGTGTCAAAATCTAAATTCCAACCTCACGATATCCCCAAAAATCTAGAATCTTAGATGCATGCATACACAGATTATAAGAACTTGAAATTTCAACATATGTACTTTTGATAATGCTCCTCCTTTCTTTAATCTCCTCCTTGTTTAGGTTGTAGCAAACACTAAAAACCTTTCTTGATCACTCAAGAACACGCAAAGATGAAGAAAAAGTAGTGTAAGGGTGGTTAGAGCACAAAATAAGATGAGTTCAAGTAGATGCTCAAATGGAGAGATAGATCAAGATTATGTTGCATGCAATTAGATTCATACAACAATTGCATAAATTGCACGAACAAAACTCAAGACCACTTCTCTCTAACTGCAAAACACTTTTGGATCTCTTATCCTCTCACTTAAGTGTATTTTTAACTTGTTATTTCATGTGAACATAAGTGAAGAACTCACTTATGCATCATCTGCCACGATCATGGCCTACTTCAATGATAGTCATGCACACTTTGGTTTTCATCTGATCTTTTATGCATGTGACCCTTAGGTTCTAGTTATTTTGGGCACTTGCAATAACTCTTAATTCGAGCAAATCATGGATGGTTTCATGCCACTTGAATTAACTCTTAATTCAAGCAAATCATGAAGGGTTTTATGTTGCCAATTTACCAGAATATAAGTAGATTAACACAAACTCTTTGATAGTTAATTATCTGACTTACGAACCTTTCCATAGACAATTACCATGTAATTCATCCATTCACCATTCTATACCCACTTGGTTCAGATTGTGGACTATGTATCAACTCCTACTAGATTGACTACGACACATCTAGTTCAAGTGATTTTAATTCTTAACATAGGATCTCATTACTCTATATGTCATTGAACTTAGGAGTCTCTAACCAGAGCAATTATATGTCATTGAAGACTCTCTTTAAGACATATAACTGCTCTGGCTAGAGACTCCTAAGTAATGTCCCTGACAAGAGACTGTGGGTATCATCTCCTTTTATTAGGAGTGGTGAATCCTTTGTTGGCTACCTGATTACCTTCGAATACTAATAGTTGTACCCAATTACTACCCTGTGAGCGACTTTGTCTTGAGGTAACAAGGAATAATGTCAAAACAAAGGTCAGTAACTAAGATATCCTTGAGTATTTCAGGTCTAAGGATATTTGCACCATTGTTATGATGAGATTAATCATTGACATTTGATAGATCATTCATATGATAATCTCATAGCAGGTCATCAGATATACTTACTACTCTTAGTAAGCATCATATGTTAACTCTAAACATCTCATGCATATAGTTTGTGAGATGTGATAGTCTATCCGGATTAATAATGTCTTGTCTTATTAATCCTATGACTAGGGATAATTTAGATACTAACATAATTGCACATGATAGGAATCTCATTATCATGATCTCATTATGATTTCATTCATGCTATGTTTTGTATCATGGACTTCATTAATTCAATTTAAGATCGACGTCAATTCATAAATAAACGAACATCAAATTAGTTACCTTTCACTTTATTAATTAAAATAAAGTTTGTACAAAAGTGCTAAAGGAGATTGCCTTTGGAGCACTACTCTAATAATTTCCCACTTGCACTAAAGTCAATCACCTTTGTATCTAATACCATAGGCGAGGACACTAGAATCAAATTTCATTTAAGGAGGTGGCTTAGTCAAAGGATCAACGATGTTTTGATATGTGGGCACTCTCTCTATATTCACATCACCTCTATCAATTATCTCCCTGATTAGGTGATATCTCCTAAAAGTATGTACTTAGACCTTTGATGAGACCTTGGTTCCTTGGCTTGGGCAATAGCCCCATTGTTGTCACAATACAACAGTATTGGGTTTTATCCGTAGCCCCACAAGTACGGGTCACGCAAGTAAATAGGAAAGTAAGAGTATCGATCCACAGGGAGTTACTGAACAATTGCTAGGCTAAAATCACTCAATTATTTGGGCTGATCGCTAAAAGGTTGATTATTGAGAAATTAATTAATTAACGAATTGCTAAAACTAATCCTAAAATAAACAGAATAATTGCGCAGTTTATGACTGTAAGGAATAACTCAGAAATGTGAAAGACAGGTTTCAAAGTTGGTTTCGTGATCGACTTCTAATAATTCTCTTCTGATTTATTCAATAAACTTGATTCCTAGACTTTGAAGGAAACTTGATCTAAATTATCTATGATTCTCTATCGAGATGTCAACAGAGTCGGCTACTCGGTTTGCATGGAAAAGGTTGAAACAGGATTGTTGTTATTATCTATCGATCATACGAAAACAAAAGACTGAGGTGCAGAAAAAGTTGAGATAGAAAGTTAGTGAGAGAGACGGTATGAAAACAGGGGCAAACAAAGGAGTTTAAGGACTCAGTGAAAAATTGAGATTTCATTCAATGATTCGTTTTATACAACTTCAGTAACCGATTGTACATTTATAGCTTTTCGTTCTTGCTAGTTGTCATATAACTAATTGTAACCGACTTTTCTTCAATTTCTTGAATTCTTGAATTCTTTACGTAGCTGCATGGCTTGTATGAACGTCTTCATGTTGTCTGAAATTTCTAAGACATATAACCTACATTCTCCTTCTTGGATCAGGAATTTAACTTCTGAACTCCCACCATCTGCCTTAATTGTTGAAATCGCGACTCATGAAAGCCTTTAGTAAAGAGATCAGTCTTCTGATTTTCCATAGAAATATACTCCAGTTTTAATTCACCTTCCTGTTGTACATCTCTTAGATAATAATATCTAAGTTTGAAATTTTTTTCCATGGAATACTGAATTTAATGAGATGGAAATTGCCGCTTGATTATCTACATATATCACAGTAGCTGAAGTTAGATGAACTTGCAGATCTCCAAGCAATTTCCTCACCCACACAACTTGCTTTGCTGCTGCGGTTGCTGCCACCAATTCAACTTTAGCTGTTGAGAGAGCTATTAGCTCTTGTTTCTTTGAACTCTAAGGAAAACACGTTGATCCCAACGTCAAGCAGTGTCCAAACGTGCTCTTCATGTCCTTGGTTGCTCCTCCCCAATCGCTGTCCTCATAACAACTAAGCTTACAGTCACCTATTCTCTCATATAAAAGACCAAATTCGATTGTCCCTTTTAGATACCTCAGCACTCTCTTAATTGCTGTTAAATGTTGTCTTCCAAGATTGCTCAAGTACTTGGAGAGTAAACTTACCGAATATATTATATCAGGTCTTGTGGCTGATATATACATTAGGCAGCCTACCATACTTCTATAATTTATATAGTTTACTTCATCTCCGCCTTCTTTCTTTATGAATTTTTCTTTCAAGCATAGTGGAGTTGAGACAGGCTTACACTGATTCAGATTGAATTTCTTCAGTACATCACATACGTATTTCTTCTGACTTACCTTTATTCTTCCTTCGCGCTGATCGATCTCCATCCCCCAAACATATTTCATCAATCCTAGATCTGTCATTTCAAAAGCTTTGCCAAAC
>JANVCL010395900.1:0-13438 GCA_026546855.1 Erythroxylum incrassatum
GATGTCTAGAGAAGGAGTTATGGTCAAAAGAAGCAACCATGTTTACGACCTCAATCAAAACGAACCTATTTTGGCGCGATTTCCATAACTTTCGCAAAAAATGTCAAATTGATTTCGTTTTTAGATCATTGGAAAGAAGACTTCGAGATCTAAGACTTTCATGAAGACCTATAAGGCCAATTCTATCTTCTAAACGCTTAAAAATAGAATAGAATTCAGAAGATGAACAGTAACTTTGTCTTACTTTTGCTTTGTCTTAGATAAACAATACTAAAACAAATTGGATGAACAGTAATAAGATGAATTGGATGAACGGTAAATTTGTCTTAGATGAACAATACTAAAACGAATTGGATGAACAGTAACTTCGTCTTACTTTTGCGTCTAAAATGTCTCCACTTATAAAGATCATAACTTTCAGCTACGATGTCCAAAATTTTCATTCTATATACTGTTGGAAAGATAAAAGAAAGATCTATAACTTTTCAGAAGGATACGTTGCCAAAATATATTTTTATCAATCCCAAATTTGCCCCTAAAGTTCGATAACAGATTTTCCATTCATAGACCAATGTACTGCACCCAATTCTTAAGTCCATGCCAACTTTTGAAATTCTTAGAGACAGAATTGAAGTCCAATGTCTTCATAAAAAATGTAGCCATATGTGTCTAGTTTAATCCAAATCAAGAATCATCTTGTTTGGATAACCATAGAAGACGTTATGGCTAACAAACCGAAGCATACTCAGTGAACATTTTCTAGATCACTACCAATTTGGTTTCTAAATCTTTCCACTCCCTGTACTTCTCATTTTCAATAAAATCATATTTAAAAACAATCATACTCGGAAGTTGTCAATGAATTCATGTACCAATTTTTATAGAAAGCATTTTGTATTTACATGCATATATTCTAACATGATGCATGAGCAAGAAAATGCATTTCTTTAATCTCTCTTTGAGCTCCCATGTACTGAAATTTCAGATCCTTACCCTTAATATGGGGACGGGATGTTACAATATTAGTTAACCACTAACCCATATAGGTCGACCAATCCACCCCAGAAGCATGATTTTAATAACTCTAAATGCTCAAACTTAATTTGATTAATGCAATTATAATTTAAACACTTCCCAAAATGGTCTTTAAAGAGTGTTTGTAAGATCTAGTCTTTTCTAATAAAACCAAAATCTTTAATACCTCTTGATAAATGAAAAGACTCATATAATGGAGTGATATGAAATATTTATGCATCATGAGCCTCTTAGAACATTAAAGTGATTAAATGATATTACAATTAATATCATAAACTAAAGAATGACCATGGTGTTCCTTATTCTTCTTTTGTTCTTGTCTTGATTTTTACTTTATAAGTTGTAGATCTCATCTCTTCTGTTATCAACTTCACAAAATATCATTTGAGTTATGCATGGTTTCATTTTGTTCATATGAAATTTCTTATCAAGATAATAAACTCATTACTAATATTTATGTTTGTTTATCATCAAATTTTTTATTATAACCTTCCTTGGTTCAACTTGATTAATAGTTGATTTATGCATTTGGTTGCGATATTTAGTATATTGCTTTTATTTTTGTACGACTCCATTTTTTTTGCTCTATGGACACCAACATTTGATGATTATTTTTATGAATCATTTAAGGAAGTTAAATAAAAAGTTAATAACATGTTTGTATTTTACATGCAAATTGTTGATGCTCTTATATTTTTTCTTCATCTAAGCAATCCTTAATTCTTTAACATTATGAAACTTAGTAAGACTAATCACAAATAATGGGTTAAATCTTTCTTGTCGAATTTAACGATAATGAAATTAGACTTGGTTTTGGAAGAGGACTCTTTTGTTGAACCCACCACTAAGACTTTTGTTAATGATAAGAAGATTTATGATGATAAGGAGTACTCAAACTGATGTTGTTTGATGATCATGGGGTATCACATGGAGGACTTTACATGTGATATCATTTCAAAGACTGAGAATGGTAAGAAATTTCTTAAAACCATCAATAGGATATATAAGAAGTTCTCCAATAATGAGAAGGTAGATTTCTTGAACACTTTGCATTCCACTATTGATGGCTTTAATAGGATTACAAGGTATATCGATAAGATTATAACTTATTATCACAAGAGTAAAGTAATCCGTATGGTACTTAATGAGGTTTACATTATATAATTTATTGTAAGGACTCTTCCATCTCAATTTGATTCCATTATATGCAGTTATACTACTAGGAAAGAGTAATATATTATAGAAGAGATGACAACCATTTTTTCAAAGGAGGTTGAACATATGAAGAAAAGGAGAAAAAGAAGCATGGCAATGGTTATAAATCAAAACAATAATGATCAGAAAAGGAACATATACCAAAGAATACCAACAATAATAAGCCTTTCAAGAGCAAAATATGGGTAACAAAAGCTATGGGAAAAGAGTTTAGCTTCCTATGCTCCCAAGAATGAGAGATTTAAAGAAAAATGCCATTATTACTAGAATTTTGTGCACAAGAAGACATATTATAGGATGCTTAAGGCTAAACTAGGAAAGAAAGGTAATCTTTCTATAAAGGTTTTCTTAAAATATAATATTATTGATATACCTTCTAATACTTGGTATTTAGAAAAACGTGCTACAATTCATATTATCAATTCCTTATAAAAGTTGACAAATAGAAATAATCTTACTTGTATTAAGTAACATATATATATATAAGAGATGGTATAAGAATCAAAGTTGAATTTTTAGAGAAAGAAAAATTATAGCTTACTATAGGAAATTTTTTAGAGTTATATAAAGTTTTATACATCCAATCAAATAGAAAAAATTTAATTTTATATCTATTTTGGATAAAAATGGTTTTAATTTACATTTTCGAATTAGAAAAGTAACTTTATACTGTGTATTTTAATTAGAAATAAAATTGCGTATCGTAGCCTTTACGAGCTTAATTTGGTAGATGTGTCTATCCTTACTTCCTCTTCTTCTCCTCCTCCTCTTAATATTATTCATACCATAAATAGCTTAATTTTAAATGAAAAATCTTATATTCTATGGACAAAGTAATTAGGCTCTAGAAAAAGAATGGAAATATTATAAATAATGGGATTCTATAAGATCTCAATTTTTAGAATTTGACAATTTTATTGACTATATAAAAGGTAAATTGATTGCCAAGGTTAGAAACACTAAAGTTGACAAGAAACTTTTTAGACTTTGAAACTTGTGTTAAATGCACACAAAAAATTCGATTGCCAAGGTTAGAAACGCTAAAGTTGAAGAGTGTATATAACTACTTAGGTTTATCTATATCGATATTTGCAAGTTTTTTACTTCTCCAATTATAGGTAGATACAAGTACTTCATCACTTGGCTTTTCCCTTGGTAGCCTTATTGAGCTCATCAATGAGAATTTTGATGTTTTGAAAGCCTTTAAAGTCTTTTAAAAAAAATTAAACTTCAACAAGGACAAATAATTAAAATGGTTTATTCTTATAAACGTGGTGAGTATATTAGGAGATATGATAAGAAGAGACACAATCCTGAACCTATTATAAGGTACCTACATAAGTGTTGCATTGATGTACAATATATAATGATTGGTACACATAAGCTAAATAGAGTTGCAAAAAGAAGAAATAGCTCACTTCTTGACATAATATAATATATGTTGGCAAATTTGTATTTATTTTTAAGAATTGCAACTTATATTTTAAATCAAGTGTCGAACAAGTCTGTTTCTAAGACTCCTTATGAGCCATGGTTACAAAAAAAGTCACTTCTCATCGCTTTTATGTTAGGGTTTGTAAAACAAAAATGAGATAATCCTTTACCTAAGAAACTTGACCTAATTCCATCATCGTCATTGACTATTCTATTGGTTGTTGAGTAGGATTAAAGAGCTCTAAGTTTTACTATCCATCATCTACCACTAGAATTGTTAAATAAGATCTGACCATCTATTTTGTGTATGAAATTAGCATAGTCAAGGGCCTAAGGAAAATATGATTAGAAAACACCTAATTATTTTCCTTCTACCTGTCGCTTTTACTCTAATAGTTGACATTATGGTTGACTATCATCTAGTAGCCATTTAAGATGAGCCAATTAAGTAAGTAGAAAAAGGAACTCTAGATTTACTTATATAAGATATATCTTTAAAGAGATTAAAAAAAGGGTTCACATATCTATAATCTTTAATGACTACAATGTATACTTACTAAAGCATGAGTATGATATTAGTAACCCATCATATCTAAATACTTATAAGGAAGCCATCTCCAGTCTCGAACCTAAATTTTGGATGTATGCTATGAATGATAACATGGACTTTCTGTTATAAAATGAAATTTAAAGAATGGTAGATTTACCAAAAGGTTGTATGCCCATTAAATGTAAGTAGGTATTCAGAACTAAGCATGATGGTAAAGGTTAAGTGGAGAGGCATAAAGTAATAGTAGTAGCTAAAGACTATAGGTAATGACAAGGTATTGATTATAAAAGACCTTCTTTTTTGTTTCCACTAAGGACTCTTTACAAATCATTATGTAAATTAATGCTCAGATTTACCTAAAGCTTAATTTTGAAATGGATATAAGAATAAATTTATTAAATGGAAATTTAATTGTAAGCTCTATAATTTAATTTATGGGAAAACAAGTTTTAAGAAGATGATATCTCAAGTTTGATGAAATTGTCATGCCAATAACTTTAAGAAAAATATTATTAATTAATGCATATCCATGAAGGTTAGTGGGAGCAAGTACATATTTTTGATTTTATATCCATGATGATATCTTATCTATTGGTAATAACATTGATCTATCCATTCATACAAAATATCTATTGTTTAGTCATTTTAACATGAAGGATGATAGTCCCTAATGGCACCTAAGAGGAGGGGTGAATTAAGTGTTCAGAAAATTCAACAATTTTTCTAACCAATGTACTTAATTAACAACAATCAAACTTGGATCATCCCAACTATAATATTCAACACCCTAAAAAAGTATTACAACTCTAAAATATTTAACTTATTCACTTAATAACACCAAAATGACTCAGTTATATAAATATGACATAATAATGTTCCAACGATTAAAAAACTCTTTAAATTATGTGCATACAACACCTAAAACGTTCTTGATGCTAAAACTTATGATAAAAACACCTATTTATAGTGTTTGGGACCCAAAATAGCCACTGGAGCCATAAACTAATTGTTATAACAATTATATACAGTGTACTAGCCTACCAATATGCATTTACATCACCAGATTCACTAGTCGTTGGACACTGGTAAACTAGTAAAGGATACTGGTCAACCAATATTATAGATTGGTTAACCAGTACATCAATTAATGTTATAGCAAACTCTTAATACTTCAAATTTAAGAATTTCAACTTATATTGGTTGACCACTAACCCATATAAATTGACCAATCATCTAAAAACATGATTTTTAACAATTTCAAATACTCAAAACCAATTTTTTAAATCCAAATATGATTTAAACAATTTCCAAAACATTCCTTGAAAATTATTTGGAAGATCAAGAGGGTTTTATATTGAAATCAAAGTATCTCTTGATAATGTTAAGACTCATGCAATGAAGAATTATGCATAATTAGCCTTTTAGACCATCAAATCAACAAAATGAGTTTACAAATACTAATATACAAAAATGAAATCACCTTGATGAGCCTTGTTCTTGTTTTGATTTTCATTTCAATAGTTATAAACTTCAACTTTCTATATCAACTTCATACACTATCTTCTTAAGTTTATGACTTCATTTTATTCTAATAGTTCTTTTCATAGAAATAATAAACACATTACTAGTAATTATGTTTTATTATCATTAAAACATAGATTAGAACCTCCCTTGGATCAATAATCTCCCCCTTTTTGTTGATGAAAAAACCCTTATGATATTAGAGAATAATAATCAAATTAAGCATATAAATAAATATCAAGATAGTGATTAACTCCCCCCTTAGTTCATGCTTAAAACATAATTCAATATGAAGAGCATAACTCAATATCAAAAATAAAAAAGATATTTAGCATCAAAGAAATATCCATACATGTAGATATGATAAATTTACTCGAGCATATTATATAAAGTACAAGAAATACAAAAATAATAAAATAATCAATCCCCTTGAATGTTATCACCCCCTGCACCACCAACCAAAAATGCATAATAAAGTGTCACGTGGCAAGCTAACTTGATTAAAAAGATGAATTTGACAAAGATTGGCAAACTTTCTCATTAGAGAGTACTGAATATATAAGGAGTTAAAATGAAAAATTAGTTTTGACAGACATAACCCCAATTATGTTTAATTTGAAAATTGCCCAAGTTCAATGTTGTTCCTAAGTTAAAAGATTCAATTAAAGCACCAAGGGCAAGTTTTGATGAAATTAGAAATTAGAAATGTAACAAACAAAAGCATAATTGCAAGATCCAACAATCAATTTCATAAAAGAATGTATAATTTTAAAATCCCCAAAATTTTAAAAAAAAATGAAAAGTGCCTAAAGTTCCAAAATTGAACAAAATTAATTTATCAATATAATTGAAAAGGAAATAACCTTGACTCCTTTTACAATTTAATTATAGAGACATAAATTTGTAAAGATACTTTTAATAAGAAAAAAATTTGAAAATCCCAAGTTTAAAACCCAAAAATAACAAATTTCAATTTGGTGAAATATAATGAGATTTTTATGAAATGGGGGATGATATTTTTTAAGGAGTAGAGTGAATTTTTTAGGATGTTGAAGAAATAAACCAAAAAGATGAAAAATAGAAGAATAGATAAAGGGACGGACCTTAGATAATGAAGATTGGTTGACCACAAGGCTATATTGGTCAACCAGAGATTGTCTTGAATAGGATATATAGAGTAATTTGGAATAGATGAGCAGAAAGCTAAAATTTTACCTTAAACTCGCTACATTGGTCAATCATAGAGCTATATTAGTCGACCAATGACTGGTGTGGTCAACTAGTATATGAATCCATTATATTTACAAATTCATTGGAAAGAAAAGTTTTTTAAATAAAGGGATATTGGAAAACCACTCTAACACAATGGTCGACCGGTTTGAGTAATCAGATTCCCAGATAAGCGTCCAAACAAAAAAAACGCATTAGAAATGCCAAAAACATTATTTTTTATTACACTAGTAGACCATACGAAGACATTGGTCAACCGATGTGTTCTGGAAAGCTAAAATGCATATTTAAAACTCAAATTTAAACATCAAAACACTTAATGAGTTGTAGCAATATCAATTAAGGATTATCATAATCCTTAAGAGAGACTTGGAATACTCAAAGTAAATAAAGAAAATAAATGGGGTCTTTATCATATAGAATTACTGTCAAACAGATCCAATTCTCTTATAATTTAGTAAAATTAATCCCTATTCATGGTTTTAGCTAAATAATTACACAATTAATGTAAATTATAGCTTAGTATTCTTATTTTGTACAATAATCTCTAATTTTAGGTTCTAAGGTTCTCACTTTATAAATATTTATTAAACACCTTATTCATAATACAAACACAACATCAAGATTTATACTCAAGTTCATGCATAAATGCAAGTTATCACATAGTTTTAAATTACAAACTAATAATTACCTCATTTTGAATATTACTTATGGGAGATTTGAACGAAGATTCTTCTTATATTCTCAAACCATTAGTGGCATCTTATCTTTCTCATCTTTCTCACTTAGTTCAACAATTATCTCTTTTAAAAAATTAAAGAAATTTCATTTTTATATAAAGAAATGATACACTGAGAGCTATATAAGGCAAATTAAGCTCAGGTTCCCACTATGCACAAAACCAAAAACATAAAAAAAGAGAGACCATATATTAGGTAATACAACTTAGATACACTTGACCTGTATCTTTACCCTAACTACTATTTTTAGAATGGATATGTTTTCTTTTAGCTATCACATTCGAACTGGCTAAGAACATGCCAATGAGGTTTCGTATGTGCATGTTCATTTTGAAAGTTGTTTGAGAGATAGTGAACCTGCCTTGCATGTCTCAATAAGGCATCCATCTCTTCATCTATGTCATTATGAAGTTGTGATTCAAAGGAATACACATCTTTCCCATTTTTTATCTTCAACATTTGATGTTTGTGTTGGATTTCAGGTATAAATGTCCATTTCTCTAGTTAAATAATATTCTAGATTCTAAGAACGAAGCTTAATATTTGATTTTTTGCTATTGAATAATGAAATATGTACTCTGATTCTGTAGTATACTTCTCTATTGAAATATTGTATGGTTTGGTATATATCCCTAAAAATGTGTTTCTTCCTCTCATCTTATATCATTGAGATTAGATAGGAGAAGGATATATAATAGGACCAGATGGTTAAATTATCATTATGACATATGCATGCACTCTATTGTATGGTATTATCCCATTTGGTAGGTAGTTCACTAAGACAATTCTTTATCCATGTGATCTTTCACGCTTCCTTAGAAAATTCACATTGAAGGAATAGGTGTGATGTAGTTTCTGAGGCTTCCATACAAAGAACACATTTTTTGGTTATCATAATAAACCTGTTTAATCTATCCACCATAGCGAGCCTGCCCCTAATAGCCTTCCATAGGATTAAGAAGGCTCGTGGGAGAGCATTTTTACCCCAAATCATTCTATACCAAAATAATGTGAAGTGCTTTAATATAATCTTATGCATAATAAGTTGTGAATATCCCACAATTATAATGCTTCCATATGTTCCTATCAACCTCTTCTTTGTTTAGTGTAGTATTCAAGATTACCTGCCTTAGTTATTGCTGGTTAATTGCTTTGATGATTTCATTTTTGTGTTTGAAAGCTTCAGCTATCATGTCATTATCCATTATGATATTATTCAACATAGAAAGCTCTTATAAATTGTTTAATGGACCTACATATGTACAATTATCCTCCAAAAAAAGAATCTCTTTCACTGCCCATTTTTTTAGTAATTCTAAGCCTCATAACATCTTTGATCTTGAAGATATGTTTTTATAATAGTTGAGGCAACCTCTGTAATTAAACAACTTTGTATGCCCTTTCCTTCGATATAATATTCATTAGCCCACTTAAAACATAATGATTGTTTGGTTGTTTATCATCGATTAGTTTCCAGAACCTCTTTTTCAGCATCACTTTGTTGAGGATTTTGAGAGGAATTATACCAAGGCCTCCTTTCTTTTTGGAAGGCAGATTTTAGTCCACCTAATGGCAACCTTTTGATTTTCAGTGTTTCCTCTAACTATAAAAATCTTCTTAGGATCTTATTTATAGATTTGATGATATAATGGGGAAGAGACAAAGGAGAAGCCCAATGCACATTAATAAAGTTTAAAACAACAAATATCAATTGAAGTCTACTTGCAAAGGAAAAGGTTTTAATACTCCAATTGGTTTCTCTTGAGTGTACCTTATGAAGGAGAGGGTTAAGATCCCTATTTGAAGTTATAAAAACATTAATTGGTATCCCAAGATAATTAAAAGTTAGAACCAGTATGTGAAAACCTTTGATCAATTAAATCATTTGCTCCCAAGTTTTAGCCTGTTTAGATAGATAAAATACACTTTTAATGACATTGACTTCCAACCTTGAAATTTTAAAGAACATTTTTAAGACATATATAAGACAGGTAATGGAGTTCTTATCAGCTCTAGATAGAAGTATTAGGTCATCATCAAATGTGATATTTGTGATGCTAAATTTTCTGTATTTAGAGTGATATTTAAAAGCTCTAATCATTTCAATTACTTTCTTTAGAATCTTGTTTAGAACTTCCATAACTGATGTAAACATGTAAGGAGAAAAAGGATCCCCGAGTTTGATTCTTTTATAACTTTTGATTGCCCTAGTTGGCATCTCCGTTCACCATTATATGAAAAGTGTGAATAAAACAGCACTATTGCTTCCATTTAATAAAGTTAACTAGAAAATACATAGCCCTCAAGATATGCACCAAAAAATTCCAATGAACATTATCATATGCTTTATTGAGACCAATATTAATTATGTAATTTTCCTTTTTTTCTTCGAATAATTCCTTAATAGTTCATGCATCAGTATTATGTTGTCACCCATATTTCTGACACGACCCACCTTTTTGGACCATGTTGGCACTAGTGAATGGGTAGGCTTAATGCCACCAAAACCCGTAGTAAGCCAAACTTTTCTATATTCTACTAAAAATTCGGCATCACCCATTCATTTGTCTGATTAATCCTTATACCTGCTTACTAAGTTGTAAGAAGCAAGGATCCAAATCTGAAATTCTCACCTACATCATCTACTTATAATCAGCCAATATATGATTATCTCATATCATCAAATGACATCATTATCAATAACATAACATATCCATACATGTATCATGTACATATGATTATGACAAACCATGGAGCAGCTATAAGCATATGCAATTTACATCATGCCAAAAATATTACTTGTCTGATTAACTAAGCAAGTGTTAAAAGGCTTGGATTTCTCTCTCGTACGATCTGCTAATCCCCTGAAATGATGATAGTGAGAGGTGAGTCTACAACGCTACTCAGTAAGATATAAACATACTACCATGCTTGTGAGGCTAGGTAACACAAGGCTAGCTTCACAAGAATGGTCTGTGGCATTCTAAGCAACAATAACTAATCAATGAACAAACAGGTAGTAATATCAGATGCGGCAATCATATGAGTATCAATAATAAAGCTCAATATGAACTGTTAAAAAAACATGAATTTGGTTTCTGAATTCTTTTCTGGGTTCTGGGTTCTTTCTGACTTCTGGTTTCTTTCTGAATTCTAGTTTCTTTCTAACTTCTGGGCTCTTTCTGAGTTCTGGTTTCTTTCTGAATTCTGGGTTCTACAAGATTCCTAATTCTGAACTTTCTCATTTTTTAGTTCTGATTTTTTGAATTTCTTAGGAAAGGACAGAGGCATGCTAGTACAACATATCTCCCCTTTTTTGATTCTAGATAAGGTTGGCCTAACCTTGCCCCTAGAGGCCTGCCCTCTCCAGGTAGGACCTGGATCTAACCCATCAACCGGTGAGTTACCTATATGCACATAGTCTGATAATATACCCTTTTAGCTAGGTATCTTCTGAACTCATCAATCATGGCTAACAAGAAAAACATGATTCATCAAAGAATCGAAATTCATAGGTTCAACATAACAAGGGAACCAAAAGATGCAAAGGATCTGAATATCATCTGGTCGATCTGGCATACAACATGCTAGACTCAACTACATGGAGTCATATATCAAATAAATCATACAGGTTTGAAAACAATTCAACAAGCCGCAAGATAAAAGAAAAGGATTACTACACAAGTACAGTAGCATGATTATACTCACCTCAACTATCTCAGTGGTTCTGATTTCTTTTTAAATTTTCTTGAACTTGAGGGGTATTAGGTACGATTTCTAGTTCTATTCCTTATCAGCTTTCACAAGATATTGTGTAACATGCATAAAAAATACATATACCCGCATTAGTCATTCTCACATAAACCTCATTTCTTAACACATATCATTAAAATTTTCTATTTATTCACTAAGGCATCTACATAGGCCTCATTCATGAAGGCATGACATTTTATACATAGGCCCAATGTTTTTCAAACTTTCCATACCTTTAGTTAACACATAATCTCACATTTTTTTCTTTTATGATCATGTTCTAATTCGTCATTTAGGAAATCCAAATCTCCCATTTACAATCAGCCTTAATATTCAGTCATGAGTTAGACCCTTCCTATCTTAAAGCCTTATAACTTATTCAGTTCTCATCCAATTAAGGTGATTCAAACCTCCATTTTCAATAGACTCATATGGCTATCACATATCCAAGATGGCTCAAAAATGATGTAATTTGGATTTATTGTGATTTTTATAAGCCTGTCATGTTTCTGTTCTTATCTGTGTCACTAAGGTTAGCAACACTCTTCACTTATTTAGCCATATCTCACATAATACACATCTAATTAAAATTTTGTTTATACAAAACTTAGATGCCACATTTTCTAGCATTTCATAAGAAGAACTCATCATCCAATTCTAACTCTAAGGTCTTCAAACAATTAACTTTCATTTCTCATTTCAATCCCGTTGGTATTCTGAACCAGTGTCAATTCGGGGCCTCTTACATTTGTTTGGCTCACCCTAAAATAGTGAAAAAACTCAGGGAGACAGTTGATATCTGTATCTACAACTTCTATGTTTTAAGTTTCTCCAAATTCACACGTTAAACAGCTCAAAGAAAATGTACAAATAGGACCTATGAATCTGTTTCCATTGACAGCTTGAACTTCAAAACCCTAGGTTTTGATTGAGCCCCCAAATCACCATAAAAATGAAATTTCTTCATGTTAATGTGTCATTAAACATAAAAGAACAAAACCCATCATCCAAAACATCAAACCCATACATTCCATCAAATGGGTTTCAAAAGAAGAGAGAAAAATTAAGCTTCAATCAATAGAGCTAAATGTTGGGATTGAGACTTACCTTTTTGTACTAACCGAAAGGCTTGATTCTCCTTCCCATTCTTGTTACAAGGGTTGAAAAGCTTGAAGGGGAGCTTCCATGGTGGTTTTCGTTGGTTAGAGAGAAGGAAGAAGACAATGTTTTGTCTTCTTTCTAACTTAGCTTCTTATATAAGCCTCATTGTCCAATATTTACAAAAATGTCACTCTTGTACTGGTTCTTAAACATCTGCTCGTACAATTTCATGTGACCACTGAAAAAGCGTCATACATCATTAATTTGATGACACCAAAAATTATTATTCACTGTCCTGGTTTTAATGACATCAGTCTCAAATACTGATTTATTTCGATATACTGGGTAAACTAGATACCGGGTGTTACATTCGCCCCCTTATTAAAAATTCCCCCACGAATTTTGGAAAGTTACCTTATTGGGGGAACAAATGTGGATATTTGGTTCTCATTTATTCTTCTGTTTTCCATGTACATTCCTCAATTCTTTGATTCTGCTATTAGACCTTAATCGTTGGAATCTCTTTATTCTGCAATTTTCTAATCTGTCTATCTATGATGGCAATTGGAGTTTCTCCATAAGAAAGATTCTCTGCTATATTCATTTCTGGGGTTTGTAATACGTGAAAAGGATATGGAATGTACTTTCTTAACATTGATATATGGAAAACTGGATGCACGTAGCTAAGATAAGGAGGCAAAGCCAACCGATATGACACATTTTCAACCTTTTTAGGGATCTCTATTGATCCAATATATCTAGGATTCAGCTTCCCTCTCTTTCCAAATCTGTCTACCCCTTTCATAGGAGAGACTTTTAAGAAAACTTGATCACTTGGTTCATACTATACATCCCTCCT
>JANVCL010396063.1:0-13417 GCA_026546855.1 Erythroxylum incrassatum
AGAGATCAGAGTTCTCTCTATCGAACTCTAAGGTATCAGTCTCCCTTTGATGAGCTGAGTTATTAGTCAAGATAGGTTGCTCGAAGAATTCCAACAAGAATAAGGGAAATTTAATTCCACCAGATTTTGATTTTCCTGTTCATCGCCTGGTTACTCGATCATTAACTCAACGTCCTAAAATTTACATGTTTACATTACAAACATCAAAGTTGTTTTTCAATTTTATCATTACTTAATTTGTTCCTTTTTTCCTTTTACAATTTTTACAGGATGAACATGCTCAAGATAAAGGAACTCACCCTAAGTTCCTTAGCCCCCCACGTCTCTTTTCAGTGATTTTTCCTTTTCTTTGGAATTTCATAACAACCCAAAAGTAATCAAAATTAAATGTCATTGAAATATGATTAGAGAAAGAAAAAATAGCCAAAGTTATTGTAGCGCTCAGAGTAAAGAAATAATAATGATGTTTGTCTCATATATTGTAACATCCCAGTACCCAGGATAAGGCTTGAATAGTGAATATAGATATTACTGAGAAAGTAAGAAATGCATATCATGTGTAAGTTAGATATGACATGCACATTAATATGATTGTACATGCATTCGTGACATTTTTCGGGTATAATTGAGTTATGGAATATGATTATAATGTGATTTGACAATTTTGGAATATTTGATAAATTTTAGAAAAATATTGAAATTTGGACCAATCCTAGTGTGACATGTGGACTGATTAAAAATTGACATATGGCATCATTCATTATGACACAAATGGCTTGACATGTTGGAGACATGTGGTAGCTTCCATGAAGGACAAATGGCTTATATGCATAAAGCCATATGTCAAATTGATAGTAACACTTGTAGTCACATGTTTAGGTAAGGAAATTTTTGCAGTTTGTGTGTTCTTCATTTGAGTTGTTCTTCTTCCACACCGAAAACGTCAAACTGATTCTGTTGTGAAATTGGGATTTGATTCTTACGTCAAAGTAAGAATTGCAGTCTTTTGAGAGGGTGTTTGTTATGTTATTCATATTGGTTTTCATCCACCGAAATCTAAATTTTGCTGGAATTTAACTAACTCAAGTAAGTTGAGTTTTAAGCTTTGTGATATTTGGATGATGTTTGAATTGGTTATAATACATGGAGTAAACTAAAAATGATATAGAAATTCATGAAAGTTGATGTATAGAAATATACTATGCTTTGTACTGTGACATACGCATAAGGTTTGTTTTTCACTATACATGCATGAATCTGTTGAGTATTGGTGGAAATGAATTTAAATGAGTTTGATGATATGAAATGAAGATTTGGTGAAGTTGTGATTTAGAAATGATAAGTTGTTGGGATGAAATAAAAAGAAAATGGAAACCTGGAAAATTATACTAGAGTGAGAAAATGAAAATGAAAATGAAGGTTCGGATATTTTTTATGTTTAAAGTGTTGGATTATTTCTGAATTATTTTAAAGTCATGGTGAGTATAGAAATGTCTGATTAATGATTTAGAAGTGATTAAGTTAGAAAAGGAATTAGTAAGTCTAGAAAAAAAAGGAAGAAGAAGAATTCGGGAAGAAGAAGTGAGAAAGCAAGCATGACGGTGACATTTTTGAAAAAATGCAAAAGTCACGATCATGCTTTTGCACGACTGCGACTTTCCCAAGTTGGTTGCACGATCGCGACTTTTAATCGATTTTTCTGAAGCTTTTATGTTTGAACATCCGTCAATCTTTTTGTTATAACTTCTTCATTCGATATTCAAATGACTTGGTTTTTGAACCAATAGCTTCATAAGACATTGACCTATATCTCCACCAAAATTCATAGCTTTTAGAAATGAATTGATGGATGAATTTTAAGATGAAATGTGATTGTACTGAAAGATGATAACTAGGATGATTTTTACTGAACATACTTCGGTAATTGGGCTATAACTTGATCTGTGGACCTCATAATGAGATGATTATTAATTGTGATTAAACTATAAACATAAGGATACAAATTTTCTGAAGAGATTAAATTCTAATTCTGCCTCTAAGAATTTCAGAATCTGATTGGAAGTTGAGATAAGAATTATGTTGAAGCATTAGAACAATCTAAAATTTTTGGAGTATAACTTTCAGTATACTAAACAAAATTAGATGAACTTAGTATCATTGAAAACTTAAGACATTGGAGAACAACTTTCTAGAAGGAAGTGTTTCCCAATTTTGTCATTTACCTTATCAGATTAATTATGAAAAGTTGACCAGAAAGCATGTTGTTAGGAATTTCTGAAGTGGTCAATTAAGTTATGAAATTGATTTCACATTGATTTATTATGGTCTAATTATAAGTACAATTGATTAATGAGGGTTTTGATATCTGAATGATTTGTTGATAAGGATCACAATAAGATACCCAGAATTATCATTGAACATGCATTGTGCATATTTTATATAAGTACATGTGCATAAAGGAATATGTATACAAATTCTGCAAAAATATGATATTTGCAAATGTGTCGTGTATGTTATAGAGGAGCACTTCGGACGCCGGTCGGACATTGCTGGATCATCCAGGCAATAGCTTATTGAAGCGTACTGTGAGTCAACCTAGATGAATTTCCTAGGATTGATTTGATTTGGTTTGTTAAACTTCCAATTATTGAACTGTTGCGATTTGTTTATGAATTCCAGACTTAAAGTCTGAGGAGTAAATATTTGAGACTGTATTGGAAGTGCTCTGATTTGTTTGATAATTCTGTATGAAATGTGGATTCCCAATGAAAGTTGAATGCTGGACTTAGGTCCGAAGATTATGAAATTCTGATTGTATTATGCTATGTGAATTCTCAACGAATATTGAATGCCAAACTTAGGTCCGATAATTATGAAATTCTAATTGTACTTTATAAATGATTGTGACATATGGTAAATTCTTAATTGATGCATTTCATAAAATGCATGCTTAGATAAAGGCGTTATGACCGGAGTAGGCATTATTAAGCGCTTGCACGTAGAGCTTTGCTCTGTAGTATATGATTTTGCACGTAGAGCCATGCTCCGTTATATATGTTTCTGATTGAGCCCAATAGGCCAGTATTTGTATATGTAATAGGCACTCGGTCACAACGATAATAACGAATATGGAGTCTCATATGCATCTGTATCTGTGCATATGTTCTGATTCGCAATAGTTAAATGATGTGTCATGACAGTGCAAGTATTTGGAATATACATGTTTTGCATGAATAATTGCGAAATATGTGATTTGTGCATATGAATCTGGTAAAATCATCAATGATGGTTCACTCATTGAGTTCGCAAAACTCATAAAAAATTGCAACATGGCTTTTCAGGTTCAGAGGAGTTATCCAATTAGATAAATTGGAGTTCAGCCACTGCAAATGAGCATGAGTTAGGGGTCAGGATCAGTTTACACCTGCATTAGTCTTCAGTGATTTTGTTTTCGAATTATGCTCCACAAGAATTTTACTAAGGAATCAGTTTGCACCTGCATTAGTTTTCTGTGATTTTGTTTTTGAATTATGTTCCGCAAGAATTTTACTAAGTATATGCGATTGTTTTGGTAATGAAATGACTTTATGATTTCAGTGTTTTTGTATCTGAAATAGGCTTAAGTGATTACTGAAACTCTGATGTGTTCAATAATGTTTGCATCTTTTGTGATTGAAATTGTTATAAATAAATCAGGCCGAAATTGATTATCGATTTTTTGCATATGCGTTTATTGTTTAAGAAAATTTTCAATGAGATTTGGCCGTTTACTGTTTTAGCATGCCACTCTGGTGGTTTCGTACTCGGTTATCACTCAAAATGTCAGGTATGTGTCCTGAGAGAGTGGAGTGCTACATATATCACAAGGAAGATCAAGATTTTTACCAAATTGGAAGCCCTCCATCTCCTAATTCCTTCCATTCTATATTTCTATCCCCAAATAATCTATAGTAACTCACAAATCCAAATTGGCAAATTGTTCTAGAAAACAAATACAAATTTTCAAAACCAAATAATAACTTTAAAGTAGCCATTGAGTTGTATAGTGCCGTAAACAGTTTTAGGAGATTAATTTTGAAGTTCCAAAAATTATGAGATCTTAGTATATTGTATTCTATTTTGACAAGCTAGTTTCATTTTCCTATTTTTTTCTCCTATACTAAGATGTATATTACCATGTAATTCACAATTAATGGTAAGAAAGAGAAATTATTTTTCTCTTCTATTTCGTGTCATTGGTATATGAGCCCTAAGGCTTTTTATAGCGAATTATTCTTTGAGCAGCCCTCATTGTTGCATGTTTCTTTTCTTCTTCCTTCCTCGATCTCTTTATTCGCATAACAACAACAAAAATAACATTCCAGTAGGAATCTTGCTAAGATGAGGATCGAAAGAGGTCTAGAAGTACATAACCTTGTTCTCCTTGTGCTCAATAAATGAAAGCCTATTTCAAGCTAAACCAAGTTGAACAGTTTGCTATTTGTATTTTTTGAACCAAGCTAAAACATGAGTCAATTTTTTATTTCATGTATTTTTTGATGATAATCAAACAGGAAAATTATAATAAAAAGTTGAAACACTGATAAATTAATACAAGACAACACTAGTTTTAAATCAATTAATACATTAATCATATGTGTAGTTTAAAATACAAATGACAGATCTATCTAAATTTCCTACAAACAGAAGAAACTTAGAAATCTACAGCAGCAAAAAACAAGACATAGCAAAAGGGAGAGTACAAGAAATAAAAAATATACAGTGACTCTTGATAACTCTTAGCACTAGCGCACTCACAGCTTGCAAAGCTAAAACAACAAAATCGATTAACAGGTGTTTCCGAAGAATATATTTCAGTTCAATGACATTAACACAAGTAATAGTGGTTTTTAGAAAATTTTGCCACAGTTAACCAAGATGGTAATCTTTTTACTTTTCTTCAGGCTAGACACATAACTTGAAAGCTTTTAAACTTTTGTTCATTTTGATTTCTCTTTTTAAGAATTATGAAGCTTTAAAATTTTTTCCAATGAATCAGAACCTAAAATGTGTTTTTGTTTATCGGGTAAAACAATTACAGTATGCTCAGGTAGAGAACAAAATCATTCACTTCTGCTACTGAAAAACAGATCCTTACAGCGTAGAATTAAGCAAACTTTATGATCCGGGAGAAAGAGAGTTGAAAAAGAAAAAGTAATTGTTGTAGGGGTAGGCAAATTCTGGTCAGAATATCAAAGAAAGAAGAAAAACAATCACATGAGAATTTGAAACGACAAGCAACCAAACAACAAGAAATGACGCAAAATCAAGAGATTGAGTGAAAGCAGTAAAGTTGACTGAACAACTAAAGACTTAAAACTAATCTATCGGATACAGGTGATAATAGATAACAATGCATTTAAAATCCAAAAAACTAAGTTCAAACCCACCCAGTGACTGCAAACAAACACAGAAGCGATCAGAAACCAACATTCTTCCACTGATTTACAACACCGATCAAACCGGGCGATTTTCCAATCTACCATAGACAACTAAATGTTCTTCCTTTGCTCTTTTTTTACAAATAAAATAAAAGATAAAGCTATAATCAAACGAGCGAATATCCAAGTGTAAGGAGAGTGACCCGAGAAAGGCGACGTGATAACGGAAATCCGGATTTTGCTAGCGTCTCTCTCTCTCTCTCTCTCTCTCAGTATAATTGGGTAGGGCTTTATTTAAATTTTAAACCATACTCGATGGAAATAGGTGAGTTTAAAATACTTTTTTCAACTTGAAAATACCAACACTAAATATTTTAAATATTTATATTTATGTTTGATTTAAGCAATAAATATTACTATTTAATTGATTGTTTGAAGCTGAACTCAAGTAACGTCTTCAAAATGATAGTAAAAGCCGATGCAAAAAAGTAGAGGTTGGGTAGAATTTAAATCTTTTGTCCAATATTACTTTGTCTTATTTTATTTCTTGAAATCTCAGCTATTTATTTTACGGAACTCACATGAGCTTCATATGAGACCCACATAAATAAATGATTGAGATTTATTAGATATAATAAGACACCATAATATTAGACAGAAGATCTGAACTCGGTTGAATGTTGGGTTGACATCGACAGCTCAATTCTTGTAATGTCAACTGTTCAAGAGTGTATAGAAGTAGCCTTGCTAAGAACAGGTCAACTTTGAGTAAGGCTTTCCCTGCAAAATCATTTCATTGGTCGACTGAATAATGAAGCTCACAAATGTCATTCAGCAAGAGTAGACCAAATAATTTGTTAGCCGACCACTGGCCAGCAATTGATGTCAAACAAATAAACAATACCCACAAATGTCAGTTTTCAAATTAAAATCATTGTCACTGTCCTCATCACTGTGTCATCGCAGCCCCAACAAAATACGTTTAGAGAGTGGCGACGTGATTCTTTAATAAACAAACTATGATACATAAAAGTTTGCGTTCATTAGAGACTTTTAAGTGAATATTGTATAATATACAGTCTGACACATGAGTCGCGTATTAAGACGTATTTTTCTTTAAAACATAAAGATGAAAACCTAGACCAGATGATGAGCATAGTGCCGTAGAAAGAAAGATACAACATGAAAAGTAAACGTGCCTAACCTTGCGTTCATGCATGAAGAGAAATTGTGAAATTCACGGCTTGACATATGTGCGTGCTTGAGTCCGTTTCATTGTTTGCAAATAAGTAATGAGATAACAAACGTCTCCTAGACTACGTTCATAACGAGTAATCTTATCTAAAGTATGTTTTTGGTAGATTTCTAAGACTTATTACAATCATGTTTAAGTTAGATTGAGCGGTGAGCGGTGAAAAGCAAGTTACTTAGGATTGTAACAAATAGAGTTTATAAACAACTATATCATGAGGATATAAAATACTTAATTAGCTAAACTTAAAAATTCTTATATTCTTTTTTTTTTCCTTTTATGCAACTAATATTCTTGCTATACATTGTTTTTCAACAAGTGATATCAAGACATAGTTGAGGCAACAATGATTTCAGTTGTAAAGTGGATAAGTTCAATAAAACTAGGAATTTTAGATTGACACAATAACGAGTGAATGATGTTGGCGTAACAAGGTATGTTGAAGGGGTTGTGTGAGAATAAGTTGAAATATATGGATGCGTTCGACTGAGAAGAGTTACAAGCACAAATAATTGAGACTATACAACTTTGACTGACAAATGGGGTCATGTACCACATCATGGAAATTGCATCTCCTATGAAGTAATAAAAGAAGTTGGAATACATGTCGAAGTCTCTCTTAAACAAGTTATATATGTAGCAAAGACTAATACATGCTAAAAATGTAGGAGGGAACATATTTAGAACAACATATCAATGTATTAAACCAAATAGTTAATTATCTACTGAGGTTTGATGTGAATTTTGTAGATGAGGACAAAGAATGAAAGCAACGGTTTTGCTTTACACTCTACCTCCATCTTACTCCCTCTATCTTACTAACATTTTGTGACTATACCTATGTTAGGTAAAGAGATTGTCGGTGTGAAAGATAACATCTGCTACACAACTGATACACAACCAATAGAGACTAAACACAAGTGAAAACTTTAAAATGAAGGGACATATGTCAAACAAAACCAATATCGTGGGAGAAAGTATAAGTAAGGATGACTCATCTAAAAGTAGTTCTAGATATAAATTTAAGGGTATGTAAAAAGATAGTTTGATGCTAAAAGTGCAAAAAAAAACTAAATATATCAAAAGGACTATCTAAACAAGAAGAGACATGATGACGAAAGATGTCTAATGATTCATCAAGATCTATTAATGTAGTGCTGAGTAGGGATAGCCAGTTAACTTTATAATTCAAGGATTGTAAGATATAAGATGTTCACATCACATGACATCAATCAAGGATTGGTCTATGTTACATCAAGAAACTTTGGCACTATTTAATAGGAAGAAGATAAAAGCTTATAAATTTGTTTGAGCATGACAAGTAAGAATCTAGATGTTTGATTTGTTAAGACCATGTTTGACATAAACTAGATTTTAGGATGATCTTTTTTTCTTTGCGCACCTTACATACGAATGGTTTTGGTTATAAAATTGATGAAGACAATATTAAGGTGATAAATGGTGCATTAAATTATGATGAAAGCATTAAAAGTAATGAGAAACATCTTTAACGTAAAGATGTTTGATAAACATTTAATAGACTATGTTTTTATACACATATTTAATGTGTTTTGCTTATTATTTGAAGGTTTCATGATGTTTTTAATATTTATTTTTTAGTGTGTTTTTGTATCTCAATTACTCTCATGGGTCAAAATGAGAGAAAGTTAGGAAAAATTAAGATAAGAATGGAAGAATTGGAGCTATTTTAGAGAGACATACTTGTGTAAGTAATATACACAATCATGTCAGGAACCGTGTAAGTCATGTGAATGTATATAGCTTCAAAAACGCTATTTTGCCTATGTGAAGATGGGCATGCTCGTGTAAGTAATGTACATGGCTATATCTCATGCATGTGTAAGCTCTTGGGAATGTGTATATCTGAGAGTTTGAAGTGTTTTTGAGGTATAAGGTTAGTCACACGACTATATGACTGATTGTGTATATTCCAAAAATCCTAATTTTAAACTATAAAAGGCAATTATGAAGAGGAGATATAGGAGCAATAATTTGAGCTTCGACTTGAGCTTAACATAATTATGAACCTAGGATGGTGGAAAACACGCAAATTTCTTTAGAGTTTCGATAGTTAACAACCTTTTATCAAAGTTTTTTTTGGTAATTCAGTAAGTACATTGAAATAAAAGAATAATAATGTGTAAGCTATGGGGAGACCCCAAGTCAGATAAAAAACCACAGCGAAAAGTAGCCCTTCTTGTGTGAAGAGCCTAACTACCCAACATCAACACGCTAATAAGACTACCAAGAATAGGGACTGAAAGGAGAAACAACCTAACCAACAACAAACCTAATCACCGATAACCATAAGCCAATCACAGAAGGGACTCAACTTGTTCCTGTAAGCAAAACTCATTCCAAAATATAACCTATCCATATTATTGACAACATTATCAGACATTGTTTACAAATGTACAAAACTACTTTATACAAACCCGAGGGTGAGAAGAGACTCCCATATGGCAAGTTACTTGCACTCAAGTTGCTCCTGTTGATGAGTTATACTTACAAAAGATGGAATCATTGGACAGCTACTGTTGGATTACCCAAGTATGAGAAAGTTGCTTGGTATCTTCACTAGTGCTTATAGGTGTCAACCATACTATTATCATAAGGTTGGCTGAAGTTGCTTTCCCAAGTTGAGAAGTCCACTTCATCCTAGGCCTGAAACATGTTAGAGAAAATAAAACCAAATATCACAATTTACCTACGCTCGGTGTTTGAACAGAGATGCTCCATTACTTGGAAGATCACTTTAGCGTTAAAACTCCCCACGTCCAAGGCTTTATCTTGGAAGGTTCTGAGGTTTCTCTCGGACCAAAGGTTTTAAACAACTACAGCTAGTAAGATAAGAAAAGTGTGTATGTCAAAGCTATTGGGCCGCAGAGTTTGGTTGAACCAAGTTTAAATAGAGAGTCGGTTTAAGAGGTAAGGAATGTTTAGCTGAAAATGATTAAGAAAGTGGAGCCAAACTGATTTGGAAAAGGGACATTCAAAGAAAAGGTGCCTAATAGATTCATTGACCATATAGCATAGTGAGCAATGGTCTAGGACAAAAGTATAACACAGTTGGTCTCTTTTTGGTAGCTTATTATGGAAAGAAACCATAAGATAAAGGCATGCCTTAGGAGAGTGCCTTGATACCACACCAATTTATACTAAGGGACTCTAGGAGAGGGGGTCTCAACAAGGAGTGTGCTCAAAAGTTTGTGTAAGTTTTAGAGGGGCTAGCAATTCATTCTAGTCTATCCAGTTGGGAAACATTAGGTTGATAGGTTAAAGGTTCTAGCCTCCGAATGACCTGAATGGTAGTAGCTTGCCAGTTCCAGGTATTGTTAATCATAACTTTTGCAATTTTGACATTCATTGGGAGCTCTGAACTGTAATAATCCTCGAAGTTGAGAGATCTTTCAGGATGCCACGGGTCCTGCCATAAGAAAGTGGTAACACCATTCCCTATCCTAAATCTAAAATGGTTCCTTAGAATATTCATGACATGAATTATTTTCCTCTAGCTCTAATAGCTATTACATGTAGGTTAAGCACTTCAGAAATTATTTCTTTTAAGAATTATAGTGTGAACCCATTTGACCCACAAAGCTTCCCAATCAATGAAGAGGATCCATACCCTTTTACCTAACAAGACATTATTTCAAGTGGAAGGGTGTTTAATACCCAAGCCGCCACCCTTCTTTTTAGGTCTATAAAAATCAGACCATTTAACCTTGGCGTGAGTTTTTGACTCAACCTTCCCAGACCACAAGAAGTTCCTAAGTTTAGACTCAATGTCTTTTGTAATGGAAGCAGGAAGAATGAAATGGCTAGCCTAGTAGACCTGGAAGGTAGACAGGACAGAAATGAACTGGAGCCTACCAGCATAAGATAAAGTCTTATTAGTCCATTTGTTAACTTTGGAATCTATTTTATCCAACAAGAGGATACAGTCCCTTCTAGTCAGTCTACCTGTTAAAAGAGAAACACCTAGGTATTTCATAGGGAAGTGACCTCTTTTCAGGCACGAAAGAGTTTCCAAATGATTGGCCTAATGATTCATGTCAAAAGATAAGAAGAATTGACTCTTATTTAGGTTCATGTCCAAGCTAGAGAAATTAGAGAAAGTGCTTTTATCAAAGTTATATATGTGTGTGTGTGTGTGTATATGTGTGTGTGTCTGTGTGTGTATGTATATATTATGGATTCTTTTCTTTTGAATTATTCTTCTGATCCTTTGATTTTTGTTTTGTCTCTATGTTTATGAGTTAAGTTTAGTTAGTGCCAAGGTATGATGAATTGTAAGTTGAGATGACTATTATGATTTGTTTTTTTTATTTAATGCAATTTGATTGAATAATTTGTTGTGACTTAATTATGTGTTTTAAGTCTTGAAGTAATATATCCAAGGTATTAGTTTAGTGTTTGATTTCATATAATTGAGATTGACAAATCCTTTTGTGTGAATAGATGTATAATAATTGGAAGGAGTTGCGTGCAAATTTAAAGGTAGATTGACATAAATCCTCTAGATTGAGATCAAACCTAATAGTGAAATTCATGAATTAGGTAATGCAATCTTATGTGTTTTCACTATATGTTTCAGTTAATCAACTAAGGATTAGTTGTTAATATAATTGAGAAATATATTAACATAAGCTATAAATTTATACAATCTAATGATTAAAAATTAAATTGCATGATAAATTGTTAATACTTACAAAATCTTAGGAGAATTCATTACCTAGGTATTAGTTATTTGATATCAATTAATCTTAGTGTTATATATGTTCTAGTTTACTATTTTGTTGAACTTCAATCTAGTTTAGTTTTAGTTAAATCATCCTTCTATTTGTAGGTTAGATAATAGAAAAGAGGTTATTACTAATACTTGTAGTCTTTGTAGGATCGACACTTGATACTCACTAACACTATAGTATAGTTTAATTGGTTGACTTGCCTATGAGATCTATAAAGTAGAGATCAAACCTATATTAAGTTTTTGGTTCCATTGTCGGAGACTATAATATTAAGAACACCCAATTTTGTTAATCTAAACATTATTTCTCATTTTATTACTTTTTACTTTTAATTTATTAATATATTTTATTGACTCTTTATTTTTTTCTCCATTTATACAGGTCTTTAGGTGAGTTTATGACCCGAGGAAATCCATTGCGCTCAGTTAACGAAGATTTAGAAATTAAGAGGATGGCTCGTAGAAATATTTGAAGGACCTTATTAAGAGAGTCAAGTTAAATCAACGTATAAAAGAATTGAAAAGCTAGATTGAGACGAAAGGATCATAAACTATGACAAACTAATCAAGGACCATGTTTGACTATGTTAAGTTGAACTTGGCAGGGATAGAGTCCAACATTATGAGACCTACTATCACCACCAGCAACTTTGAGATTAAATCAAACATATTTAAATGGTGCAACAGTATGTCTAGTTTGTTGGGCTTCGAAATGAGGACCCTAATGATCACATTGCCAATTTTCTAAAATTTTATGACATATTCAAGGTTAATGGTGCCATTAATGATGCAATCATACTAATTTTATTTCCATTTTTCAATGAGGAATTAGGTAAACCAATGGCTAGATTCTCTACCTAGGGGATCCATCACTAGATGGAACCAGAGGGTAGAGAAGTTTCTTCTAAAGTACTTCCCACTAGCTATGACTGCCAAACTGAAGAACATCTCTTTTTATGCTAAAAACATGGGAGAGATTCAAGGAGACGTTAAGGAAGTGCTCTTATAATAATTTTCCATCTTGGATGCAAATTCAATCCATATACAATAGGCTTAGCTAAATAACTCAACAGATGATTGATGAAGTAGCTAAAGGATCAGTAAATAATATGACATTAGAAGTAGCACATAATATCTTTAAAGATATAGCCATGAATAACTACTAGTGGTGTTCTTCTTGAGCAAAGCTTAGGACACCATCAGGATTATATGACATAAATATGGTTACAATGTTGGCAAGCTAGGTTAAAGCTTTGAGCAAGAAATTAGATGAATTAACTATCTGAAGTTAGTCCAAGTGATGCAATATGAGGTGTGTGGTCTAGGACATCTACTTCAAGAATATCAAGCATTACAAATGATGGTAATGTAACATCCCACCCCCGATGGGAAGGGTAGAATGGTAATTTGGAAATGGCTAAGGGTGTTTATTGTTCTGAAATATTCATGCATACCATTACTCGTAAATAGTGAAATTTGCACATGAAAATGACTGTATATGCATTCATGATATTTCCCGATATACGTGCCTAATTGTAAATTTTTATGGAAGAATATGAATTCGTGCTTGAAAAATTATTTGGAGTAGACTGTTATGTGTTTTGCATTTTTGGGCAATCTTAGGAATTTTTCTGGAATTTTTCGGGGAAAGTTTCCGGACCGAGAAAAATCGTCAAGTGGCGAACCGGTTGGTTTTCGGTATCGAAAATTTCTGTCCAATGACACTAAAATATTGAGTACATTATTTTGGACTTAGAATTAGGGCCATTGGAATTGAATGGGTCAAATATTCATTTCATTAGGGATTAATTTTATTAACTTTTGTCTTTTTCTTATGGAATTGACAAGTGTCGTTACTTATTAAATACTTTTGTCTCCTTTCCTCATTTACAAAACTTCTTTGTTAAGGTGTGAGTGAAATATTTTTTTGGCTTTTCTCTCCATTTTTCATGAGTCTCTCCTTCCCTCCCTTCT
>JANVCL010396393.1:0-13386 GCA_026546855.1 Erythroxylum incrassatum
GAGGATCATTGTAATTTTAACTATTTTATATTCTTAATAAAACTTTATTTTTTATTTAGTTTTGATATGAAATTTTTTGTGAAATCTATATTTTATTTAGGTCCTCTTATCTTAAATTCCTGGCTCCATCACTGCATTGCACCATAGGTATACAGACAACAATTGTTAGCCTTAGAGGGACACTAAAACACTCCATCCTGGAACCCCTTTCACCGGACCAGATTAACATAGTTATAGCAGCCGACATTCGTTAGCCTTAGAGGGACATAAAAACACTCCATCCTAAAACCCTTTCACTAGACCAAATCACCTATTCTCATTATTTTGTGTCTACTCTATTCTATAAAAATATATTCATTTAATGAATGAAAACCACAAAAATAATTTGAGAACTGGGACAGAGTAGGGGAATAGGCGATCTGTTCCCCTTTTCACCACCGTATCCTTCTATAACCCTCACCTAATCTTCTTGTTACCATTAATGTTTAAGGACTCCCCACAACATAGTGTTTACTATTTACTGAACCACGTTTAGATCCTGTTTGCAAGAGGCAACAATCAGATCGTAACAGGTTTTGGTCTCTTCATTCTATATAAGATGTTTTCTTGAATTTATTCCTTAGAGCTTTCCACACCCTTTTTTTTCCTTTCAAAATTTGTAGAGACACGATTCAAAAGCAATCGCTAAAATCACTTTATTCCCTGTAGAAATACTTTTATTCGATTGCAACCATGTCATGACTTCCAAGTAACTAAGACTGAAGTTGTAAAAAAGGCATATTTCCAAGACATATTTTTAAATCTTGTGAATTTATAATTGAAATTAAGATACTCAATTTTATTACAAAATGAAATCTTAATATATTTATTAATTGGTAATGATATATTTATTATTTTTAAGCTAATAAGTTAAGCATTTCATTAAATTTTTATTTATTAAACATATTTTTATTCATTAATATTATAAGAAAATATAATAGAAGTGGAGATATGTAAACATGATAAACTAATAAAATAATTAACTTTTTTCATAAAATTTAATTATTAATAGAAAAATATCAATCAAATTATCTGATCATTATATATATTAATATTATTATATAATACAACATAAATTTTCTATCTTTTGTAGATTATCACTTGTTACTATAACACATTGTCAAGTCTCCCTATGAATATTAGTAAGAGCCATATATATATGTCTCTTTTGATTCATATGTTATAGCTAGAACTCTTATAAATATTTTAGATCTCATTAGTCAAGAGCTGCCTTTCAAATATTTAGGAATCTGAATTTCACATAATAAAATATCTTATAGAGATTGTTAGCCTTTATCTAACTCAATTCAAAAGAGAATTAGCAATTGGAACAAGTTCATATTTTATTTAGGGATACTTTAGCTTATACTAATAGTGCTTAATATTCTTCATATTCATTGAAGTTGCATATTTACTTATGCTAAAGAATGATCGAGGAAGTGTAAAGGATTCTAACGAATTGTTTTTAAGTGGAGCAAAATAATAAGTGCTAAGGTGAGATGATTGAAGCTCTGCTTACCAAAAGAAGGAGGTTTTGGCATAAAATTAATCTCAACCACCCAAAAAATACTCTTGGCCAAAAGAATATAGAATCTTTTCACTGATATGTCAATTAGGTAACCAAAAACCTAATTATGGTCCATCACAACCATGCCAAGTTTCTCTTGAGCTCTTAATTAGATACTAAGGGTAAGAGACAATGAAAGTTTTGATTAGTATTAGATTAAGAATATGATTTTGGTTCAATAACTAGATTGAGTGGGTCCTCTCTTTAAATATTAGGAACTTCATAGTTTGAGAATCATAATCCCTCTTTTAGCTAAAGTTGAATATAATGTCTCTAATGGAGACAAATAATGCCAGCATATGCATGGAAGTAAGCAAGGTGGTGGAATTCTGCAAAGGAAACTTAACTTGAGTTTAAGGGAAACAATGCATATGACACTACAAGAAAAATTAGTAATTACGACAGAAAATTACAAACGGATGAGAAACAATAGCAAATTACTTACAAAAAATGAATTTTCGTAGGTAACATTGTCGGGAAAGATTACATTTTGTGACAGTAAAAGTATCTGTCGGTAAAAATGGGAGGAAATTATCCCAGCAAATTTTTTGACGGAATATAGTAACGGTAGAAGATTACCATTGATAAAGGAGGTGGGAATGATTGGCGGAATAAAAAAGTTTTGGGTTTACGGATAGAAATGTTTTTTACGATAAATTCCGTTGGTAAATTTTAGAGTAAACATCATGTTTCTTTCGGATTCAACATTTTTAATATAACGAAAATGACGTTATTTAATTTAATACCAAACGACATCATTTCCCTACGCATTTAACCTCTCCAAAGACCCCCCCTCTCCCCTATGTTTTCGTTATCGTTTTCATTTTTCACTCGTCGATTCCTCCCATTTCTCTGTCATCGATTCGTCTTTTGTTCGTTGGCACGTGTGTTCGTTTGTCTTCTCCAGCCACTATCATTGTGTCCTTCAACAGAGGTAAGTCATTCAGCCTTTGTTCTCAGTAATTTTTTGTATAACTCGTGTTGGCATATACGTTCAAACCTAGTAGTTTTTGAGGTGTTTTTGTGTTTGGTTTGGATTGTCTATGGTGTATTTGTTCTTGCAATGTTCTGGAAAACGTTGAGGAAGGAAAAATACATTATTTACTTAAGTTAATTGGGATGAATCTATTATGCCTTTGAAGTATTCAACAAAAGTTTTGAGTGAGTTCTTTAATGATTTTCTCCTTATTTTAAATATCTATGGCTATTAATGTTATTGATTCTTTTCATAAACTAGATTTCATGACCTGCTTTATCGGGATTGCAGTTGAGAATTATCCTAAAACATATCTTATTAAATTTAGTTATTACTTTGAATCTTTTGTAGAGAAAAGACACATACCCTTGATGTTATTTTATTGAACTAGTTCAAAATTCTACATAATTTAATATTCTTTTTTAATATTTATTAAATAAGTATATATATCTCTTTTGTTAATCTTTTTTTATGTCTATTTAAAAGTTTTGGCATAATTAATTCGTAGTTGAAAATTAATTAAAAATATTAAAAGTTTATTTATTAAATAAATATATAATAAAAGAAAATTATTTTATTTATAAGTCAAATCACATCTTTAACTTGCCATACAAAGATAAGGAGAAAGAGAGGGTGAAAACTTAAGACCATAGCCATATGTATTGTAAGGTGATGTAGAGAAGAAGGGATAGCTACATAAGAAAATGTGAGAAAATGAAATTAAATAACAACAATTGAAATAGGGTTAGCCCTCGTAGGGGTAGACAATAGTAGCGATGGACACTCTCTACAAGACCTAAGAAGGTAGAGATGAGAAACAGAAGGACAAATAATTATATACGTTGAATTAGGGAGGAAAAGTGGGGCTACAAGTAACATTGAATTATGGCCGTGGAGAGAAAAAAGTTGAGAAATCAATTGTGGGATAATGAAAATGACGAGCTAATCAATGGGATGGGAGTAATACGTGCATAAGTTGTTCTATACAATATTCTTATATAGTTGCGGCAATGGGATATTATTTGAAGTATGCTATGATGCTAATGTTGTTTATGTTATTGATTTTTCTTCAATTGTATCGGGGCACATATGAGTTCTTTTACTATTTAGAATCATTGTCATTTCGTTATGTAATTTGCAATAACTGGATGGTGAGTTATCTTTATATGCGCTGGCTTATTAACTTAACATGATTTCTTTTTTCCTTTTAGATCCTATTTAGTAAATAAGTTGAACCCAATAAATGAAGAAGGATTTTAAAGGTTCAATTTTGTTCAATATAAGATAAATCATTAAAAAAAACAAATTTGCTTACAAATTGATTTTAGTTTTTATTTTTTTTGTTGGTTTAGTTGAGCACTTGAAATTAAATTCAATCTATATAGCACTTGAAATTGCTATATAGATATGGTAATTCATATTAAATACATTATTCATACATATTATAACTTATTTGTTAGTATGTATAAATAATTAAGTTTATATGAGCCATAATAACTATAAAGATCACTATAATGATAATTAAAAAATTGTTTAATAGTTAATCTTATCATATCAATATCATATGGTTAGATGTATCATTTACTTAATAATTGGTCTTGATATATCAATTTCTTGTTATAGTTCATCTGCCTCCCAAGAATCGCTTCATATAAATAAGTCTCATATGGCAAGGAGGTTCTAGTAGTAGTTATATTATAGGAAAATTTGATATTTGGTTCTCCGAACAAAGGGGACCAAAAGAGTAATTATTGTTTATTTTTGTTTTCAAGACTCTAAGAATTACGTACCAATCATGATAGCTATTATCATATTGTATGCAAGGATGCTACCATCCTGGTCCTCTTTGGTTTCCTATTATGCCTCCTCTACATTGATGAATAATGATCCTACTATGAAGCACTTATAAGGCACTGATTTATGAGAAGTTAAAGAGTATGTCAATAGTAAACTAAGCTATTTATTGATGACATGTGTGACAATTTTGATCACAACCAACTCATTGAATTTGTAATCATACGCTTATATAGCAAGATTTGAACTAAAAATAAGAATAAGAAACACAAAATTTAGAAAACAGGATGATTTGATGAATTCCATTGTTCACCAAAAGGAGATTGTTGATAATTTTAATGGGATTGAGGTTACCTGGGGGCTTCTTAATGAAAATGATGATTAAAGTGGTTGAAAACAAAGATGTTGTACTAATGATGACAACAAATACTTCAAGTTTTGAACAGAGGGATAGAGATATTGTCTTTAAGAAGGACTTGATTAACATACTATGCACTCATCGAGCTACTTTGAAGTAAGAAGAAAAGGTCTTATAGCTCTTCACTAAGAGAAGCTACCAAGCAATTGGACTAGTATTGAGTTCCACAATTTGTCCACATTTAACACTATAATGAATGATCTAGATATATTATTATTGAAGCAAGATTTCTATAGAAGAGTAGATAAGGTTTGGAAAAAGGGCCATCTATTGTATGGTCCTCTTAGAACTAAAATAGTTTAATCATAAAAAGCTAAGGCCAATAACTTGAAATTTGATATAACTTAACTTGGAAGTGTTAGGTCGGATGATGATTTAAGTGATATGTAACTAAATACAGGAAATAATTTTTAATATTTATTGAGGATATTAATTTCAGGATAGGAAATATTAATTCAAAAGATGGGATATGAATTTCATGTTGAAAGAGAAAATAAGATACAATGCGACCAAGGTTCAAACCACAATTTGGAGTCAGATACTGTCTAAGTGAAGTATCACATTCTACAGCTGCAACCAAATCAGATATTGTACCTCCATCTACTACTACACTTGCAGATGAGGCATCACTTTCCGCACCTGCTACTATATCATCCATCACCCCATACCGATAGGGATATCAGGGGTAAACGATGTGGATGAAGGAGGCGACCTTTAACCTGGAGACAAAGGAGCTGATGGAAGAACTTACATCATAATTATCAATAATTTGTAAGTAAAAATACATGAAATACCATATGTTTATAATTAATTTATAGGTTTAAATATAAAAATGATATAAAATTAATTGTTTTAATATTAGGTTGATTCTGTTTGGATCATGCTCAAGAAACATGACATCCAAATTTAAGGAGAAGATTGATGTTGAGAGTTATATATAAAAGAAAATCTCTCAGGCGACAAAGGAATTTTGCTATGAGGAGTTTGAGGTACAAAATTTTTTTTAATTGAATTTATACATTTATTAGATAAATATTATTGCATTACAAATACTTATCATATGCTTTTCCTTTTATTTCAGAAAGAATTTTTTTGAGATTTTGAATTTGACACGGTCATTTATAAAGTATGGGAGAGACGAGCACGTACACGTTATTGAGACTTTTTTGGTGCGATACAAAAGACTAATGTACGACTGCCTTACATTTCTAAACAAATGTGGAATAGTTGGCACAATAGTAGACATCACATGAGGCAATGTCTATTTCAGATCGTAATTCTACCAACAGACGTGGAGGACCGAGGGGAGAGAATCTTCCCATATATACTGGAGGATCTATTACTCACACAAGCATGCAGAGAGACTTATAAGTATCTACACTTTGCATTTATAGTTTGATTTTTTTACTATGGTGTATTTCAATTTAATTTGATGTGTGAATTTTGGAATGAAAATATTCATATTATGAAGAATGATAATGTTATAAATGTCTGGTGCGATATATGACTATATTGTTGAGTTATTTTCTTTGTTTAATAGTGGGTAAATATCATAAAAATAGAGCAAATTCTGCTAAATTTTTTTATAAATTGTAGTTCACTTATAATATTTTATTCTGATACAGGAAAAGTCTATGGGCATGAAGCTTACACCCCGTCAACTCTTTTTGCACACTCACACTAAGAAGCATGACGGTGTGACCTTTGTCAATACTCGATGTAGAGAACTAAATGTATGTGAAATTTATGTTTTAATATTAATGTTTAATAATTATCACATACTAACATAAACATTGTCTTATAATAGGATCAAATATAAGAAAGTATTCAATGACAGTCTCAACAGTCTTAATATGTTGATGAGACTTAAACCTATCTTCATGCAGTGGGTGGTAGGGACCGTCGTGGAAGGATATTTAGCTTAGGTTCATTTGTGAACACATATTATTCATAATCCCCCACATCCAGTACAGCAACATCTAGTAGGCAGTCCGCACCGAACGAAGTCCATAAGCATCAGAGCACAGTACAGACATTGATAATTCAGTTGCAACAGTTGATGGAGTACATAGCTCAGCTTCATGATGAGGTGGATGAGTTGAAGGGGAGGTGTAGCACCTAATTGTAACAATCAGAGCATCCACGATCAACAAATGAGTAGTATACTTGTAGTCATTTTGTATGAATTACAAATACTTATTATATACAAAATAATTTTTTATTATCAGTTAAGATAATTTATACTTTATATCATCAATCATCTTTCTGTTTTAACAAATTAAATGTTGAAACAAATCAAAATATAATCATCAGATAACTCATAATTGTTTAAATTATGCATCAACCATAACATCATCAAATAAAATTTAATGCAGGGAAATTAAAAAATAGGTTTTAGTAAATTTACTGATTGAAAAACAATGTTCATCAGTAAAATCTATTTGATTTACCGACAGATAACTAATAACTATCGGTAATGACAACATTAACTTACCGACAGAATAACCAATTCTGTGGGTAAGTTTGTCGACGGACATATCTTATCTATCGATAACTTAACCGACCAAAGACACCATAGAACAACCGTCAGTATATTCACCGACGGTTACACAAAATTTTCGTCCCTAAATTTGCGACGGATATTCTGTGATTCCTCACTAATTATTACCTACGACCAATTCTCCAACGTCTTAGTCCATCGATAAATTTTGTCGCTAACTTAACTTTCCGACGGAATGTGTAGATATTCTTTCAATAATTTTCGTTGCTAAATTTCATTTTTCTTGCAGTGTAAGAAGCATTACATATGCCATGATGTGTTAATAATCAACATTGAGCCCACCATCGCATTTTTTTCAGCTCTAGCAATCTCAAGAATGCACCTCTATCCTTCCAAGCCACTTCCTTTTAGATCTTGGAAATTGTTGGCTTAAGAATTTTCCATATGAAAACCAATGTTTCAAATAACAAGTTGTAGAATGAAGTTGTATTACTTGAAGCCTACTGCAATGATTATAGTTTATATACAGGAACATTATTGCGTATTAGTGTATATTGTTACCATTTTTTAATTTCAACAGTTTATTATACACATAATTGTTGTAACTGAAGGTTTTGCATTGATGTATTTTCGACATTTGATCCTATGTAATTGGTGTTAGATTCCAATTTTTGAGTTTTAACATCTTACTGTCAAAAGGTCGTTCGCTATTGTTACTCCAATGATACACGTACTGCTCACTTTACCTAGCAAGGAAAGGACAAAAGAAAAAAACCTGTAACAGTGTAATTATGGACCCTAGTCATGTAACTGTTATTGTATATATGTTAACCCCGTAATGTTAACATGTGTATGAAATATGAAACAAAAACGAATGTTCAGGCGAAACAGTAACCTAGGGCATGCAAACTGAAGAGACCTCTTGCGTCTAAGATGCGTAACTTCGTAAGGATTTCGTAGGGTTGCAGAAAAAAGGGAAATTTCACGGCAGTGAGCAACCAAGTTTAAACATCCTGAATAAGAAATTTCTTGGCAAAATGCACGTGCAATGGAAAGATCCAGACGTCAGGTTTTCGCCAACCTGTCAAGAATTCAAATTGCGGGGATAATTTGCACATGAGTAAATACTGACCCCCAACTGTTTTGGCTGCTTTAAAGTCCATTCAACAAATAGAAATTAGGAAGCTTGCATAATCAGCACCGGATTGTTCATACAAACTTCTTAATTTCTTTTCTTTTCTTTTTTCTCATTTTTCAAATTTATACTTCTAGTGTCCAAAATAACAGAGAAACGTTAGATGATTAATTTCTAAATGATTAACATGCTAATTCACACAATGTTCAACTTCGCATATTTTTGTTCTTAATTTACATACAATCTCTTTTAAACTACTTAATTGTTAACAGATAATAATCTTATTTGTATAATTCTACTAATTGATAATTTGATAGGCCTTGATGTTTTCAAATATCAACAGTATTAGTACAGCCCAGAAATTTTTGACATTGTTATAGGTCAAAGAAGCAAATATTTCTAGGAGACTAATTTATGCCATCTTACGTTTATTTGTAAATTTACAATTCCAATTGGATGGTTGGTATTTTTCTTATATTAAAATTACAGTTTCAAACCTCATCTAATTCGTTTTAATTTATTATATTCAAAGTAATTACTTAACAAATGATTACAAATTGGACTGCTTTTGAATGGTGCTAATAACTTATTCACTTATGATGACATTTCAAACGAAATTTCAAATAAATAAATTATGATTGGAAAGAAATATGAGAACTTTTAGATAAACTCTCGTTCCAAGTTTTCAATCAAACAAGTCATTAGATGATACGCAAGCGTATGGTCGTACTTTTCGAGCAAGTACCAGCTCCTAAGCTGTGCTGCTTCGAGCGCACGCAGACTTCGAAAAACACAATAAATTGCTAAAGGAAAATAAGATTATTCTCATCTATATCCAGATTCATACGTCGGTAACACGTATAGCACCTACTAGACTTTACTCTCTAGTCATTCTTACCGTATGAATTACAATTGACTTTCCTACTTTGCTTGGTAGATCTCGCTTGTTTTCGGAACCCAACTATTGCTCTGATACCATAATTGTTAGATTCCGCTTGATTCCCGAATTCAACTTTTGCAAAAACATGAACTGAGCGTATTATCCTATAAGGTTATTTCCATGAACCCTTATTAGACATCATTTCACAAAGGTAGCGTTCTCACAACATTCAAATATCAAAACACACTTATTACTTTAATTCAACCCTTTTCCAAGGAAGTTAAAATGAACATACATAACCGAACTACTTCAATCTCTTATTTTATTATTAAAGCAAAAGAATTTGAAAAACTTTATTTACATATCAAAAGTCACACCATTGACTTATTACAAAATACAAAAATAGCTAATTTGAAGAAATTTCTTTAGACTCTTGATCACTTGATTTCTTAGCTATCACCTGAAGATGGGATAGAAAGGATGTGAGCTTGAAAGCTCGTAGATAACAGTTTATAACGGAAAATAAGCAAAAACCTTTGAAACGTTCACTTGTCATAGAAAACTCTTATTGAAAACCATAAAGCACTTGTTTATAAAATTTTCATCATATAGTCAAAATCTCAAACTACAAAACATGAATGCATCAAACTTGTTCACATAACATAAAAACATAAGCACATCAAAATGGTTTGGGTAGATCCATAAATATGACAAACTACATAATTCCACATATTGGTCCTTTATAGTCGTAAATTTGAAGGAGTTTGTGAAGGAGCTCCGTGCCACTAGCGGATAGGCGGGAGAAGCCTTTAACTTGGTCAACGTGCACGTGACATTCTTGAAAGGACCACCACAAACTCACATAACACATATTTCATAACTTATAAACTTGTTGCCTAAAATAACACTTTTTCGAAACTTGATTTTTTTCATGAACATGAGATATTTTGAAAATCATTTCTGAAAAACAACATGAGATATTTTGAAAAATAGTTATTTTTGGAGTTGACGATTGTTCAAAAACAACCGATTTTTCTAATCCTATTGTAACACCCTATGTTAGGGATTAGAATATTGAGGAATTAGTAGTGCATTGTATGCTTTGCATATTTGAGTATTCATTTATACGTGCATATGTATTTTTGACACATACAAATAATTGTACATTCATTCATTAATATTTTATATTATAATTGATTTATAAATGTGATTAAATGAGAATTGTGGGTTTTTATCTGTTGAAAATTTATTTGGAGATTATTATTATTATTTCAGAATTTTTGGTGAATTTTAGAAAATTTCCAAAAACTTAGGGTATTTTGAATTTTGGACTACGAAAAAATAGACTAATGGTATTTTGACATGTAGCACTTCAATATGGATGAAAAATGGCCCATATGAAATGGGGTCATGTGTCAGTGAGATATTAACGCACGTAATCACAAGTTGTGAAAGGCAAAATTTTGTAACTCCTTGTTTATTCTTTGGTTTTGCTTTGTTCGTCACCGAACCTTGACATTCACTCTCACTGCTAGTGACTTTCTAAAAATAAAGTTTTAAGTTTTTGGGTTCTGTGAATGAGTTTGATGATGTTTTATGGTTTAGAAATGAATACATGCATGAGTTGTGTATGAAGCAACTCGGTGATAGTTATGATAAGATGAGTTATATGAATGTGTGAAATTGAGTTTGTGCAGAAAGTGTTTATAGGATTGTGAGAATTTAGTTTAATGAGAATCTGAGAAGTGGATAACTGTAAAAAAGGTAAATAGGTTCTGTGTTTTGTTGGATTGGATGGAATTATGATAAGTGCAGAAAATGATGTAAACAAATGCAGAAGATGATGAACAACTTTGTATAATTTCTAGTTTTGGTATTTGTAATTAATCTTGCATTTTGAGTTGTTTTAGAGTAAGGTGAGTTGGAATAGGAGTAGAAATGTAGAGAATATAAGTTAAAAATGGTGTAGAAATGGTGGATTAAAGGAAGAGTGAAAGAAGAGAGGAAACTCTGCAAAATTCTGGAAAATGGAGAAGGTTTCTACAAATTGTACTACTTTGATTCTTTTGACTATAACTTCTTCTAACGACATCCAAATGACTTAATTTTTGAACCAATACACTCCGAACACATTGTTCTACCTCTCCATAAAAATTTGAGAGCAATCTGAATTTATTCAAGAAAGATTGATTGATGAATTTGGAATGAAAATAATGATGTGTGCTGGGATGTGATGAACTGTGGAAAAGACATTAGTAGTTTGGTCATTTTTTGATCTATATATCACCAAATGATTTGATTCTTGATTTAGATTAAACTAGAGACATATTTCTACAATGTTCCTAAAGAAATAGAATTGTAATTTGGTCTCTAAGAATTCAAAAATTGGACCTAAAGTTGAGTTAAGAGTTCTATTTTAGTTTAAGAATAGTTTGAAATGTTTTGAGTATAACTTTCGGCATACTGAACCAAATTGTATGATCTTGATATCATTAGAAACTTAAGACATAGGAGAAAAATTTTCTAGAAGAAAGTGTTATATAAATACTTCATTTTCCTTGTCATAATAATCATGCAAAGTAGACCCAAAAGTTTGTTTTGAGAAAAAAGCTGGAATAGTGAATGAGTGTATGAATTCTGGAACATTTGGAATACAATTGATGTTTACATCAGTTTAGTAAGGAAATATACCCAAGAATTTGTCATTGAACATACAGATTACATGATACATTCTTAAATGTGCTTATTCAGTTAAAAGAGCAATGTAGTAATATGAAAATATATGTGATTACATATAGACAAGCACGTCGAACGGTCACTTCCAGATATTGCCGGGACTTCAAAGCAATAAGCAAAAAGGGAGCAATGGTGAGTAATTTAGGATAGTCTCAACTTCACTTGTTCTGTTTGATACTGAATTGATTTGATATATGATGTATGTGTGTATTGAAGGGGAATGTCCGAGGTGTTGGATATATGAACCTGTTCTGCTTTTGAAACTATTAAGTCCTAGTTGTGGGTAAATAGGCATGTTTAGAAGGGTCTGCAACTGCTCCTATGATACTTCGGTGTCTCATGTTATTGACACTTCGTTGTCATTTGTTATTGACACTTCGGTGTCTCCTATTATTGATACATAAGTCTCTCCTGTTTTATGATTCAAATCATGGTATCTCCTGTATGAGTCCCGTTACCCACTTCTGTAAACGGATTAGCAGTTATCTGGTTTTGTAATCTGATACATGTTTGGTTTTGATATAAACAAAATTATGTTTTGATCTGAAGGGTTTTTTTCCCTCTTCTGATATTCAGTTCTATCTATACAATCTGTTCTGAAATTCATTATGTCTGAATTGTTTGTTAAAACAAACCTTTAATGTTTGCTTATGCTATAACTTGATTCAGTATTATTAGTTGTCAATTTATGCATAGTTTAGTTATTACTCACTAAGTTATATGCTTAGCATGGTGGATTTGCCCTGTGTAGGTTCTGAGAGAAGATTGTAAAGACTAGGACAAGTCAACCGCAATTGCCAAAGGAATTTGAGATTTGTTTGATAAAAATGTATTTTTGAGTTTGATTTTGGCTTGTATCTGAAGTGTATGAATTTGAATTTATTTGTAAGTTTGTAATAACTATATTTCAGGTTGGATTGGGATTTAAAGCAAGTTTGTAATAAGTTCAATGGATGAAATCTATTTTGTTTGTAACTTAGCTTGGAATGAAATATAATGCATATTTGTCTGAATTGCTTTTAAGGATGATTTTAAATGCTTTGGTTTGTTTGTTCTGTTTGTGTGTGTGACACTTGCATATCCTCCCAAGGGGTTTGTGGGTGTTACACCTATATTGACCATCGAGAATGTAGCATCCCACCTCCGCAAGACCCGAACCCGACATCGACGGTGATATCCGAGTTCGTGCCCGCGAAGGTAACATGCTAAACCAGTATGTTGGACCCCGAATCTTGTTGGCAAGTTAGGACTATTAAAAGAGAAATGGTTCATGATTATTCATGTATAAACAAAGAAGAATTCATGAAATTGAAATGAAATGGAAAGTATGGTTTAGATACA
>JANVCL010396460.1:0-13381 GCA_026546855.1 Erythroxylum incrassatum
TTGCCTCTCTTAATTTCCTTCATCTTAGGCAAAATTCCGAAATCAATAGGAATCCAAATTGGATAACCCATAACACACAATCATAAAATTGATCTTAGAAAACTTAAACCCATACATTTCTTAAGCTATCTAAACCAAAACCCTTTCACAAAACCAACAAATCAAAAATTCCCTTACCTTGATCCTTCACCAAATGAGGAGTTTCTTGGCTTGAATAGAAGCTCTCATGCTCCTCTTCCTTTTTCCTTCATGAAGAAACATCAAAATCCTTCTTGAAAACTTAGAAAAATCAAAACCCTAACTCACTTCTTTCTTTTCTCTCCTTCTCCACCGAAAACTCCTCCTTCTTCTTTCTTTTCTTTGTTCTTTCTCTCCCAATTTCGTTGCTTCTTTCCTTTACATGTAACCCTACTTGTCTTATTTACAATAATGCCATTAATGAATGAGCAATGTCCAAAATACCCTACCTTATAAGCCTTGAAACCTTAATGCTTAAGTGACCTGCCAATTTTGCCCCTCATGCATTCTTAACACCTTAACATTATAATTCAATCAACTTATGTCATAAAAATCTTACTTACATTAACATATTAACTAACTCCACAAAATAATATAATATAACAAAGCCTCAAAATTCATTTAGCCATTTTTAACTTCTTCCAAAAATCAAGACCTTTTTCTAATCAACAAATTGAAGGGATTTGCTAACACTTCCTTCTAGAGAAATGTTCCTCATTGTCTTACGTTTGTAACGACACCAAAAACGCTCAATTTGGATCAGAAATAAAGAAGTATTGGCCAAAACATTTTCTGCTCTTACAAAACCGAGACAGAAACCTATCACCAACTTGGCTTCAAAAATTGTAAATCTTAGGGGCTGAATTGAAATCTGACTTCTTCAGAACATTTGTAGATCTATGTCTCTAGTTTAATTAGAAACAAGAATCATGAAAATTGGAGCTCTACAGATCAAGATATCATCAAAATACTGAAGCATGTTCCAAAAAATATCCAACTTATACTCTTATAAATGATCCTCTCACTTTGATTCAATCAATCTTTTTCAAATTAATCTCAAAAATCATAAATTTGGTATGGAGAGATAGAGGGATGTCTTAGGAATCCAACTCTTCAAAAATCGGATCAATCGGAGGTCAGACGGAAAAGTTATAAGCAAAAGAGTGAAGACTGTTCAGGTGAGCCAACGAGCCGAGTCGCGATCGCGAGACTGCTGGCTTCGATTTTTATTTTCTTTTTTTTTAATCCTTGAACTTCAAAAATTTATAAATTTTCACTCAGAACTCCAAAAATTGCAAATTTGGTATCAATAGAAAGATAAAAACAAGCTCTACAATGTTCATAAAGAACTTACAAACCAATTAGGATTCTAAAAGGGTCAAAAGGTCCACACAAAGTTTCTGTCCAATTTATGCCACCCGAAATAGTATCACAACTTCTAAAATTTCTAACTTTCCACTCCAAGGTCCAAAAATGTCATACTTTATATCAATGAAAATATCAAAATGCAACCTACAACTTTCATGCAGGACTAAAAAATCAATTTGACCTCTAAGGAAGTCAAAAACCACTTCGAAGTTTCTATCCACTAATGATCATGTCAAACTGTAACAGAAACTTCTAAAAATCATAATTTCCTATTCCATGGTCCAAAAATTCCACACTTTACATCAATGAAAAAATCAAAACATAATCTAAAACTTTCATGAAGAACTTCAAAGCAATTTCAACCTCTAACTAGGTTAACTTTTCAATCAAAGTTTCTGCCTAGAAATTTGTCATCCTATACCACATCCAATCTTTAAAATTCCATATCTTCCAATTCTCACATCCACAAATAGCATATTTTACATCATTTAAAAGCTATGCAAATTCTCTGTAACTTTCATGTAGACCACTTAATCCAATTTAAACCACATCAGTACAAAATTTGCCATTAAAGTTTCTGAACACCATTCCAACACATCAACTTCACATATCAACACACTACCACAAACTCTTCAACTAATTCATCTCAAACACAATTCAAAGCTCCAATAATCTATTCTAAAGCCATTTCCCAATATCAAACTCAACAATAAAGAATATGCGCGTACACATTTCTCTTTCACAAAAGTCATACACAATCATACACAAAACACTCATTTCATGTATTAACCTCAAAACATCTTTACAATTGCTCCAATTAACATTACCAAAATCAAAAATTAAACACCACTAATTCCTCATTTAATTTCATTTAATAAGTCAAATCTCTAAGAAAAGTTCAGGGTCCAACAACTCTCATCTAGATAGAAGAGACGATTCTGGTGATGAAACTCTATCTACTCCTTTAGTTAATAACCTAGATGATTCACCATCAGATGATCCACCTGATAAGGTAGAAGATATTTCTGAAAATATTAGCTTAAGGACAGACTGGAGATATAAATCTTCTCATCCAGAAAACTTGATCATAGGATAAACTTTAAAAGGAGCGAGAACCAGATCTAAATTTAAAAGAGAGGCAAATGCAGCATTTGTTTCTAAATTAAAACCTAAGAAAATTGATGAAGCTCTTTAAGATGAAGCTTGGATTTTAGCTATGCAAGAGGAGTTGAATCAATTTACTAGGAATAAAATTTGGTTTTTAGTTCCTAAACCTTTCAATAAGTCTATTATAGGAACCAGATGGGTATTCAAAAATAAACTAGATGAATCAAGAAAAGTAAACCGTAACAAAGCTAGATTAGTAGCTCAAGGCTATAATCAATAAGAAGGAATTGATTATAATGAAACATATGCTCCTGTAACTAGGCTAGAAGCTATTAGGATTTTGCTTATATATGTTGTTTTTCAAAGTATAAAACTGTTTTAAATGGATGTGAAAAGTGCATTTTTTAATGGTTTTATAGATGAAGAAGTTTATATGAAACAACCCACAGGTTTTGAAGATATTGATAAACCAGATTATGTCTATAAACTTCATAAAGCTTTTTATGGTTTGAAACAAGCACCTCGTGCTTGATATGATCGTCTGAGTTCGTTTTTGATTAAAAATGACTTTATTAGAAGTAAAGTAGATAAAACCTTATTTAGGAAAAGTGTTTAAAATGATTTTATCGTTGTACAAATATATATAGACGATATCATTTTTGGTGCAACTTCTGAAAAGTTATGTTCAAATTTTGAAAGTCTATGAAAAGTGAATTTGAAATGAGTATGATGGATGAATTAAAGTTCTTTCTTGGTTTACAAGTTAGATAAACTGAAGAAAAGATTTTTATTCATCAACAAAAGTATATCAAAAAAATCTTAGTCAAATATAAAATGGAGAATGTTAAACGAATGTCAACTCCTATGCACCCCTTAATTGTCTTATCAAAAAATGAAGTTGGTAAGAAGATTGATCAAACTATTTTCAGATGAATTATTAGTTCTTTGCTTTACCTAACTGCAAGCAGACTTGATATAATGTTTAGTGTCTATTTGTGTGCAAGATTTCAGGCAGACCCTAAAGAATCTCATTATATTATTGTTAAAAGAATATTGAGATACTTGGCAGGAACTATTGATATTTGCTTAATGTATGAGAAAGGTAAAGATTTCAGGGTAATTAGCTACTATGATGCTGATTATGCTAGAGATAGGATTGATAGAAATAGTACAAGTGGATGTTGTCACTTTCTTGGTCATAATCTAATTTCTTGGTCAAGCAAGAGGCAAAGTTCAATTGCTCTATCTACTACAGAGGTTGAATACATGTCAGCTGCAAGTTGTTGTTCACAGTTGTTATGGATTAAGTATCAGTTAGAGGATTATTCTATTCAAGAAGATCAGATTCCAATCTTCTGTGACAACACAAGTGCTATTAATCTCTTAAAGAATCCAATACAACATTCAAGGGCAAAGCATATTGAAGTTAGACATCATTTTATAAGAGACTATATATAGGGAGGGATCATTAATCGACAATTTGTTGAGACAAATCATCAATGGGCAGATATCTTCACCAAACCCTTAAATGAAGACAAAATCAAGGAAATCAGATAGAATCTGAATATGGTAATGTTAAATGACCATTCATCTGAGACTCTATGATCTAGGCGATTCGTTCTGAAGAAGCTGAAAAGTCATAAGTTTTCAGATTATATAGTAACGGTAATTTTTCACTCAGTAGCTTCAATTTCATGATTACCAGAGGATCAGTTAAAAATGTTAGAAACGGTAACTTTTCAAGAGTTTATATAAAAAAAGAAATTATCTCAAAATCTGCAAAACCTTACACTCTAGAATTTTCTTGAAAAACTTAGAAACCGACTTGTTCAGAGTGCTATCAACAAAGACGATCAAACCCTCTATTCTCAACTTCAAATCCGTTTCATTTCATTTCATTTCATATCTTTCTCTCATTGTTATACTAACCTCGCTTCTTTAAGCGAAATACATCTTTGTGTTTAGTGTTTATCCTTTACATATTAAAAATGCCAAAATCTCTTGTCTATTGTAGACTCGTAGATTTTACTTCTTTGAAGAATAATCGGATGAATATTAAACCTAAGATGGAAGCAGATGGCTAGAATAATTTCTTCAATATCTGGGAGACGGTGTATTTAAGTGAAGTATATGAGTTATGGAAGAATGCAAAGGTGGTAGACAACACCTTCATATCGATGATAGATGGGTTGTCGGTAATAATCACACAAGATTCTGTTGTGAAGGTTATTAGGTGTCCAAATGATGGAGCAAAATTGTTCAACAATACAGATTGGATTACTCAAAATCATATAGACAAAGCCAACATCAATCGATAACTATATGGGTTTAGTAATCCAGGAGTCAAGAAGTATTCAACCCTCATTCTGAAGATTAGGGTTCTTCATTCAATTCTTCTACATTGTATCTTACCAAGAGCAGGATCAAAGGATTTAGTGACAATGAATGATGAACATTGTTTATTTCATCTACTCACTCACCAACTGGTAAATCTTGCGTTCTTGATTTTGAAGTACATGATAAAGGCTAGGGAGGATTATCATGTGAAGAGTAGTTCTTTACCTTACGGTATGCCGTTTAAAAGATTCTTTGAATAATATGGAATCCTACTTGATAGAGAAAACAAAGTAAAGTTGAATGTTAAGAGTGTTATCAATGCCTTTAATATTCACAAAATGGGGATCAAGACTGAAGCCGAAGTGGATGTAGATTTTACACCAAAAGCGCAGTCTAAGGGGGAGCTTTCAATAAGACGAAGCAAGAAAGAAAAATGTTTCGTCAGAAATACAAGCAAAACCTAGATCGTCCAAAAGAATATAAGTAGAGAAAAAGGTTGAACAATCGTCTGATGTGCAGATAGAAGCTAAGACATTTCCTGAAAGAAAGGAAAGCAAGGTTCAACAAACATCTCAACAAGTGTCCTTAAAGAGGAAGGCTAAGACGCTCCAATCAGAAATGCCTGAGAAGTAAAGAAGGTCACCAAGATTAATGACCTTACGACAACAAGAACAGAAGAAGCAAAAAGCTCTAATTCTTGGTGGAGAATCTGAGAGTAAAAAGGAGAAAGAGAAACAACAGTAGCCTACCAAACCAATTGTCTCTATCCCCTAGACCCAGTTATCACAATCATCTAGAGAGACAGAGATAAAAAGGAAGTTAGTGTTTGAGAAGAGGAAGCCTCAACAACAACTCTCTTCCAAATCAGTAGAAGAACAAAAGAAGATGAAACTTATTTAGAAGAAAGTTTCATTGTCTGATGTTCCATAAAAGATACAGACTATTAAACAACAGCTAGCATCTTACAACCCTCCTTAATTGATAAAGAAAGAAGACTTGAAGATGAAGGTCATAGAAGAATCAACACCTGATCGTAACAGAAGTTCAATTATCATTAGAGAACTTCCTAAACAGATAGTTAAGGTTCAAGTTGAATCTATAACAGTAGATGATTAGATGATACATCTTCTAAGTCCTGAAGAACAAAGACTATATAGTCTTTTACGAGATGAAAAGATAGAACCATATCTATTAAAGATTACTAAAGATCCTTATACAATCTATCCAATAACGAGCAGAACTGTAATTAAGATTGTACCAGATGTATAACCTAGACGCTCAGCACCAATGATAAGTAAAGAAAAAGAAAAGAAGAAGAAGTTTCTTGAAGGACACGTAGATGATCTCATAGAAGAAGAGATTCAAATGGCAGTGAAGAATATGGATAGCATATGTTATGTAGCTCAACCTGTTAGGTGTCTATGTATCACATCATATATCAAGGGAATTAGGAAGTAAATTTAGAGCATCTACCAAAGACGAAAGTTTCAAGGTAGTTGGCACAATATCAAAAGGAATGTATAAAAGTATCACAATTGAAGGTATTGATTTTAACTTAGAAACCTTTGTACATTTACTCATTCATTTCAAACCCTTAGGTTTCATCTCTTCAATTAAATCTATCTTCCACCTTCTTGGGCATCCGATTTACAAATTACCCAGACTTGATGATCTTAATATCCCTGAAGGAAAACAACCATTCAAATTACCCTTAATCAACATCCTAGAATTAGGTGATTCAACTAGAAACACAATCTATTTTTGAACACACTTGTCCACTTAGTGAAATACTATGAGATGCTACTGCTAATTCAGAGTTCTTCAAGAATTTCATCAGATGGATTAAAGCTAGTCACAAACAAACAGAAGTTCAGGAAGCCTTAGCTAAAAACATTAAAGAAATTAATACTAAGGTTGATGAACTAGGTGATGTAGTGGATGTTCTTCATAAGGAGATTGCACTTCTACGTGTTTCTATAGAAGAAGACCTCAAGACTATCTGCACTGACATTCAACAAATGTTTTCTAAAATTTTAAAGTGCCTAAAATGAATTATCTTTTTGATTAATAACAAATAGGGGGAGAACAGTAGGAAACATTAGCAATTTTCGTTTATCATTGTATATCTTGCTTTATTCGTCTGAATATTATTCATCTGACTATTATCTTTACTTTTTGTCTGAATATTATTTTTTATCTTCTAATATTATGATTATTTGTTATCATAAAAAAGGGAGAGATTGTTAAGTCAATAAGACTTCACTTCTTCTATTGATTTAGATGAAAGTCAAATAATAATAATCATAGAAGTGCGTGAACTGTTTTAATGAATTTGATAAGTTCGTAGATAAATTTAAATAGCACAAATCATCAAATCAAGATGATACATTAGTAAAAGCTGAATAAGAAGGACCAGATGAAGTGTTTAGTCTAAGGCACCAGACGAAGCATATGAGACACCAGACGAAGCATATGAATCTATGCAAGACGATGGAAATTGAAGAATGTACTAGAACATCAGCTAGTTGGAGTTAGTTATAGGACTCGACTAATAACCATTTTTAGAAGATTCGAGAAGCAGAATTCTCAAGAAGACCATTGAAGATTTAGGCTATTAATAGTAGTTATAGTCGTAAACAAAAATACTCTACGATATGAAAAGATACAAAATGATACAATACAAAGAGAGAGAGAAATTCTAATTGTAAAAGCTCAAGTGAGAAAAAGAGAGCAAATACATTTGTAACGTGAAGATCAAACAATATCTTTTCGAGTGAAAAGAAAGGGTAGAGCCTGAAGAGGCTAAGAAAGCAGATAAAGAATACTTTGTGAAAGAGACCTGAATAGGTTCTTGAAGTGTAGAAATAATACTTGTAATGTTGAAGGTTATAGTGAAATCTCAGATGGACTCTGAGGACTGGATGTAGCCTAAGGTTAAGGGTGAACCAGGATAAATCACGGCGTCATATTCTTTAACTCTTATCTCTTTAATTTTCTTGTTGTTAGAAGAATATATACTAATTTTTTTCTATTACATTACTCATCAAATTAAGTGAATTGTTTTGTAATCATCAGAATTTGTCAAGAAAATTAAGTTTTTAAAGATTAATATCTTGAACGATTAGACACAATTTAACCCCCCTTCTTGTGTATTTTACATATTATACGTGATTTCTATATTAACAAGTGAATTAATTCTGTTGGAACTACTGAAAATTATGACTTGATGATAGACTACATCCTGAGGAAAGCTAATGTAGTAGTGAATGCACTGAGTAGGAAGTCTACTATGGCACATGTGGAGATAGTATATTTTTCTTTGTTGGGGGAATTAACCAAACTTAAGGTGATATTGAGGAAAGCTGAATCTTGTTGTATATTGGCAAATTTTAGAGTAAGGCCAGTGTTGAATGAGAAGATTAAGGAATGGTAGGAGGGAGATGAGTACTTAAGCAACCTCAGAGAAGAAATTAAAAATGGTAAGCCTTCTAAAATAGAGATAAAAGAAGATGGATTGATGGTGGTTGGTAACAGATTATGTATTCTAGATATGTTAGAATTGAAGGATGAGATTCTTGATAAGGCATACAATGCTCCCTATGCAACGCACCTGGGGAGTGCGAGAATGTATAGAGATTAAAATAGCACTTTTGGTGGAGAGGAATGAAAAAAGATATTTCACAATATGCTAGAAAATGCCTATTGGCAAGCTTAAACCTTTATCTATTCCTGAATGGAAGTGGGAGAAGATTACAATGGATTTCTTCATGGGATTGCCAATAACTAGCAGGAAGCATGACGTAATATGGGTGATTGTTGATAGACTAACCAAGTCAAAACATTTCTTTCCAATTAGACAAGTAGATTCGTTGAATGCGTTAGCCAAGAAATACATAGATGAGATAATCAAACTACATAGGATTTCAAATTCTATAGTCTCGGATGAAGATCCCAGGTTCACCTCCAGATTCTGGGAAAGCTTACAAGAGGCTTTGAGAACTAAGTTGCATTCTAGCAAGGCTTTCCATCCAAAAACTGATGGCCAATCAGAAAGGACAATCCAGACGTTGGAGGCAATGTTAAGAGCTTGTATTATGGACTTCAAAGGCTTATGGGATGATCATCTACTTGTAATTGAGTTTGCGTACAACAATTCCTACCACTTAGGAATTCAAATAGCACCTCATGAAGCCTTGTATGGTAAGAGGTGCAGAACTCCTATTTGTTGGGATGAGGAAGGTGAAAGGAGACTTTTAGGGGCTGAGTTGGTACAAGATATAGTCGATAAGATTAAATTAGTGAAGTAAAGACTCATGGCAGCTTAAGACAGGATGAAGAGTTATATGGATGCACATAGAAAGGAGATGGAATTTGAAGTTGGAGACAAAGTATTTCTTAGAGCCTCTCTATGGAAAGGGGTTTTAAGATTTGGCAAGAAGGCAAGCTTAGTCTAAGATACATAGGCCCTTATGAGATTGTTGAGAAGATTGGGCCTCTAGCCTACAAGTTAGCCCTGCCACCAGAATTATCTAAGATTCACAATGTCTTCCATATATCAATGTTGAGAAAGTACCGATCAGGTCCTTCACACATAGCTCAACCTTCAGAGGATCAATTAAGGGAGGAATTGACTTATGAGGAACAACTAGTAGAGATTCTAGATTCAAAGGAAAAAGGTCTTGAGAAACAAGACTATGAAGCTGGTTAAAGTCTTATGGAAGAACCATACAAGAGAAGAGGCAACATGGGAGCCTTGGAAGCTATAAAGGAGAAGTATCCACACCTTATTTTAGACTCAGGTAAGAATTTCGAAGACAAAATTCTTTTAGGGGAGAAGAATTATTGGGCCCCAAAATTTTTTTAAATTAATTAATTATTTATTTGTTTATTTTTAGAATTGAGTCCATTAATTTAGTGAGCATGAATAGAAATTATAATGTTGAATAGAAATGTTAGAATTAATTTAGTGTGTAATAGGCATAATATGGTGTTTAATAGACCAAAGGAGCTAATAGAAATTAGATTAAATGAAGAAGGGTAAAACTGCAAGACCAAGACAAAAATGTAGTCTTGATTAAATGAAGAAGAAAAAAATCGTGAGAAGAGAGAAATATGAGAGAAAATTGTGGGAAAGAAGAGAAAAGAAGAAGAAAATCATGGAAGCTAGGGAAAGAAGAGATAAAATCGTGGAGGAAGAAGAAGGGAGAAGATTTGGCTAAGTTTAAGGTAAGCTTCATATTTCTTCTTGTTCGGTAGAAAAAAAGTAGAGAAATGAGTTTGGGTAGGAAGAAAGAAGAGAAACCCATTTGATTTTTCATAGATTTCTAAACTAGGTTTTAGTTTTTCTAACTTAGATAAATTATGGATAGGTTAAGTTAAGCTCAATTTTATCATTATGATTATTGAAACTTTATGAGTTTCCAATTTGAATGTTGGGTTGAATGAGAATTTGGTTTGTTTTAGGAAACCAAGAAAATCCTATCCAAGAGAAAGAAGAAAGGCACAATTGAACTTGGAATTTCAAAACAATTTAGGTGGGTAATATGTTTATAGTTATTGTTTAGATGGGCAAATTTCTTACTTGTGTATGTGTATGCTTAATTGCTTGAATTTGACTTATTGTGAATTTGGGAAAATGGATTATGATGTATTATCATATTATGCCTTGAAAGATGCTATGACATTTTGTATAATCAAAAAGAAAAAGCATAAGAAGCATGAAAGTATGAACAAGCAATGAAATGAATTGAGCATAATAATTTACTTGTGTTTAGGGAAGAGAAAAACCATTTCGTTCATCACGTGCACGTTGACTTAAGCCTTCTTCTGGCTACCCACATATAGCATATAAGATCCTAAGAATGGACTCATTTAGTCCATGGTGTAAATTTTGGTTTCTTCATTTCGACCTATGGGACTCTCAAGCCATTTGTTTGTGCATTTCATCGTTGATTTGTCAAGTATGATGCATAATTAAGTGTTATGTTTTGATGTTTAAATATACATGTGGTGTATTAAGTGATAACTTCTATAACTATGAGTGTTTGAGTTTAAACTGTTGATGATTGAATAGTTAGATTAGAATGAGGTATAGATGTAGATATATATATATATATATGCTTGATTGTGTGGCTCGTTACCAATGGCTATAAATATATTAGCTACTGAGCTTTGTAGCTTAACCCATTATTTTCTCCTCAGGTATAGAACAAGAAGATTGTTGATCCTTGCAAAGGCTTTGGCAACTCCAAGATAGCTACTTTTAGTAACTAAGTTAGTTCAACTATTTTTGGGTAACTTTATAAGCATATCAAACGTGAGCATTCATTTGTATTTTGTATTAAGTTATTGATGTGGTTGTTGATATGTAACTAAAACTATGTTAAATCTTCATTTTGTTCTAGTAATGAGAATAAGAATTGAAGAAGTTTCTTTTTTATATGTTCATGTTTATCTTTTAGTTGAGTCACTAATTTTTGTTGTTGGAAATAGAAGTGTATGATAGAGCTGGATTGTTGGGTTCTGAGTTGTGGATTCAAAGGTTTCGTCGAGATTAACCTTTCCCAAAGGGTGTTTTTATTCTATTTTGGTAATTTTTTGTGGCGCATTTTTCCTAAGAGATGCTTGGGTTTAATCTAGGGACTTCGACGTGGCGAAGCTAGACTTTCGTCACGACACATTTGTCCCGAAGGGTGCTTTCGCTCGACCTTGAGACTTCGTTGTGATGAAGCCAGTCCTTGGCCTCGACGAACTTCGCAGCGAAGCTAGACTTTTGTCACAACACATTTGTCCCAAAGGGTGCGTTCGCTCGACCTTGAGACTTCGTCGTGGCGAAGGTAATCGTTGGCCACGACAAACTTCTCCCAAAAGGTCCTTGTCCCTAGTTTCACCACAGCAAACTGACGCTAAAATTTTCCTTTGAAATTTAAATTTTCATCTTTCTTTTTGCATGACCTTCACCTGACCACCCCAAATTGTCGCGTGGCGAAAAATTTAGTTTTCCATGACGAACTTGTCAACGCTGACGCTAACATTTTCCTTTCAAATTTAAAGTTTCATCTTTCTTCTTGCATGACCTTCACTTGACCGCCCCAACATTATCACTACCAAAAATTGAAATGAAATAGAGTTCTAAATATTACAGAGATTTATATGAAATAGAGTTCTAAATGTTATAGAATTTGTTATGAAATAGAGTTCTAAATATTACAAAAATTGAAACCTTGTGAAAATGTGTAGTTCTGTGTAGTGAGAAACTACTTGCAACGGTTCGACAAAAAACCGAACGGATGGTTCAAATTATTTACTTCCATTTTCAATGGAATTTTTCGTTGTTGAAGAAATCACTCAAAACCAACAAAGTTTCCTGCCATCTCTTCCATGGATAACTAGGGAAGTTTTTTGTGTAAGTCAACTTTACCCGTTCTTTTAACGTTAGATAAAATAACAAAGTTTATGAGTAGTGGATGATTCGTTGAGAATGTTCAAATATTTTTTCATTCACTCCATATTTTATTCCGTGATCATTAATTTTCCTCCTCTTTAGAACCCAATTGGACAATATGAATACGTGAGTGGAAAAAAGGCAATTCCAAGATTTTCTCATAAACTTCAAATATTTCCATTTATTGTCCAATCAAAATTTGCACATAAATAAAATGTTTTGAATTTCTCAAAGTGAATTTTCGATAATGGCTTTATCTGGAAAAGATGTATGTTGGGCTACATAATATGTTTTTGAAAAATAGGCTTTTAAAGTTAAAAGTGAATAAAAACACAATAGACCAAGTTCGTTGCGTATTACTAACACAAGCTAGTCTGTCAAGGTACCTCCATCGAAAATATGGTAAGCCATCTTTCCATTACGAAATTCAATTTTCCAAATTTCCTTTAATTTTTTTATATTTTTAAAAGAGAAACTAATTAATTAAACTCTAGTAATTATTTCATGCAAATTAATTTTTTTGCAATTCGCTTAATCGTTATATTTATCTTTTTTAATAATTTCTTATTAAACAATTTTATTTCTAGCTTATAAAAGGGAACATAGTCAACAGGTATACAGACATTAAGTTATCAAATTATGAAGCATTTTTAATTTGGCAGGTAAGAATGACAATAACGACAATTTAACGCATGGGAAGTCCAATCTTCTAAAGAATGTCCTTCTGAGGGCAACTATTCTTGTCAGCATAAGACCATTTGCAGGAATCCATTTGACTTAATCCAAAAACATCATTGCCCAGAAGGTTTTCACAAGGTTTTAAAAATCAGAACGGACCGTCCGGCCTGACCAAAAAAATTTAAACTTACATAAAGGTTATTAGGTGAAATTAAACTGGACCACTGATCAGTTCAAACTTTTTCTGGTCGAACCGAAATTTTTAAAACCTTAAGGGTCGCTTGGTTCCAATTTTGTTTTTCTGTTGTTGTTTTTTGTTTCTGTTTCCTGTTTTTTGTTTCTATTCTTTTTTTAAAAAACGAAAACCTGTTTGGTTGAGATTTGCAATATAAAAACTGAAAACAAAAATCTGTTTGGTTGAGATTTCTA
>JANVCL010396487.1:0-13378 GCA_026546855.1 Erythroxylum incrassatum
AGATTAGAAAGGCAATAGGAAAAATAAGAAAAAAAATCATACCCCATCTGATGCAAGAACAATAAATTGAACTCTCTCTATAAGTATTGCGGTTAGAAAATTTAGGCATTGAGATTATGCCATAGTCCTTCAAACAAAAGTCACCAAATGCCCAAGCTATTACTAGGCTAGGAGCATCATCAAAAGGCAGCAAAACTCATTGCACTTCAGGCTCATCTTGCATTGCAAAGACTCTTCCTTTACAATGTTTAATTCATTTAGCTTCCCTGTAATAACTTGACTTTATATCAACTGTCTCATTTTTATATTCACTATAAATTTTTACTGATTAGGAATTGATATATGAACATCACCTTGGTTAGTCTTAAGTTTGCGTTAAAAGAGCATTTGATTTGATGGAGGATGGCTAACGAGTTTGGTGGTGATTTGTTAATATGGATGTATAACATGTAACCTAAGAATTTTGTAGTGATAATGGCAATTACACACTATTGAGGATAATTGACTTAGAATTTTTTGAATTTGTGTTAACATTTGTATTGTGGGATTTGTGTTGACTAATTAGGTCTTATGGAAGTAGTAAATTGGTGAACTTTGATGTGGATATTGTGAATTATAGTAAAGTTATTAACATGATTTCTTTGGTGATGAAGTATGACTCTATAGTTAAAAATGGTGGTTAAGAGAAAAAGGAGTATGCTGATTCTTCTATAACTCCACCTCCTCTAAAGGAAGTTACTAGGTTTATAAACTGGGAAGTTGAATAATGATATGGTAAGAGATCTAATAATAACAAGGTAATTGAAAAAACCATAAGCATTAACATAGAGAGATCCTTCAACGTTCAAAACAAAGTATTTATTCAGTTATGACTATTTTTTGTGTTTTTTAGTTTTCTATTTCGGTTTTATGTTTAAGAACTCTTTATTTTGATATCATCAGTTATGTATAATTCTTAGTTAAATTTGGTTGCTAAAGGTTAAGTTTATAATATGATTAACTGATTTTAATGTGAACTTGACATTGTGAATGCTAGGAAGACAATTATGTTAAGTGACAATATTTTGATTTGACCTAAGTGTTCCTACAAGAACTAGGCCTTCATATACAATTCTTTTTTTCAAATATGGATATTTCCTTTCAATTTTGAATTTCTTTTTTTTGGAAAATTCAATTTTGAATTTCAAAAACTTACATTTCATCTTTTCAAGATTACATGTAAGATATGTACAAGTAAATAACAAAGGCACTTAGCTTTTTACTTTATTAACCATTCCTAAAGAACTTTATGCCTAAAATAAAAATAAAAAAATCACACCTTAATTCATGATTAGTAGAGTTTGTGATTTAATATTGTTGTTAGGCATGGATGCAAAGAAATAGGTGTGGTGATGTCTATAAAAAAAGACAATGCAAAACAGTTATACTAACCACTATCATAACTACTTGATTATTTATTCGTATGTCAAGCTTTTTATGTAATAATTCCTTGCACTTTGCTTCTCCCATCTTTGTTAACATTTCCTTTCTGTTTCATATAGTATCGTTTTATGTAATTTCAATATTCAAATTATTGAATATTGATTAGATGCATTATGTTTTTGAGATTGAAAGAATTATATTAACTAAGCTTGAAGCTTATATCAGAATAAGGAACAATGTACAATGGTCAAGTCCCTAAAAGGGGAGGGGTGGGGTAAGCAACATACTAAATATGAAAATTTGACTAGCTAAAGTTTATGTAAGCACTATTTAAAGACAAGATGAAGAAGATTATAATTAACAATCTAAATACCAACTGAGTTTCATTTAAATATAGACTACCAAGTGAGCATAGTTTTTTATTAGGATTTCTCTAATCCAAAAGGTAGTATTAATTACCATTGCATATTTATCTAAAGTTAAGCCTTTATGAAGCCTATTGTTCCTTTCCCTTTAGATGGCATATAAGCAGTATAGGAAAGTAGTTCTAAAGACACAAGCATTTTACTTTAGGTTTTTAACGTTTTCATTTAACAATGAGTGGCCATTCCCTTTCATTACAATATAGTTTCATCAAACATTGAATTTTAGACTAGACAACCTAAGAGTATAAACATTGAAAGAAGAGATGGGCATTAGTTTCAAGAGCCAATTGACATAATAAATATAGGACGTTTTGAATTCCGTTGCATATATCCATTGTTTGTATTCTTTGCATCTCTACCAGCCAACTAATGAATGAAGGATTTGGAGGTAGTATTTTAGGCCAAATAAGATTGAACTAGTAGACTTTTAAGGAAATAAGGCCTAAATATCTCATAGCAAGACTTATTAGTGAACCTTTGTAAGGAGCTCCTTACCTATATAACTTTGTAACCCTAATTTGAATTAGCTAATATAAATAGGCAGGTTTTAATAATACAATTTTTACCCCTGAAGTTACAACTCTAATTCTCTCTAGACAATATAAGTTATTGAAATTAGACGCTCAATAGCTTGTCAATTACTTACATTAGATGTTTCTTATGTGGAAAGAGTGAAACAATGACATTTATAGACAAACATATGAAAAACTAGAATTTCAATCACCAGACCTCATAACATACCATCTTTTGTGATCCTGTCTGAGTGTCATGGCCAATTTGTTGGCTGAATATATGCTTGGAGAGCTATTATTAGGCACTGTTGTCATAATCTATGCTTAGAGGGTTAGAAGTTTTTCTTTGCACGCTCCCTCCGTTAAAAGCTGAATTACCCTTAATTAATGTTGTTGGTAGATAGTAAATATGAATGGCATGCAATATTCTGTGGTATGTTTTATGTGGCTTCACTCATACACATTGAGTTAGACATGGCAGTAATTTAAGATCTCTTTCAATTACTTAAGGTTCTTGGCTATGATCTTATTCATTGCCTTCTTTGTTTGTTTTGGTTATCTTCTTTAGCCATCAGTTCATTTTAACTCCATCATCTTCTTCCTTCACATGCTTTAGTGACTTATTTTGCGTGTTAGTTGAGGTAAGTGGGTTTTGTTATTTACTAGGTTTTTATGTACTAGATTTAATTTGGGTATTTGTTTGTGGTTTGAACCTCCCATTTGAACTTCGTGCATTTTTAATATTAATGGCCTGCACTAACCGAAAGTTGTTTGTGGTATGAACTTCGGTTTATCATTGAATTAATATAGGATGGGTTTGACTTATAGTTCCAAAAATCTGAATTATGTAAATAGGTTATTTCATTAATACTCTCTGAAACAATTAGGTTGTCTTTACTTTTCATGTGCGAATCTTTATATGCATCTTTTTTAATATAACAATAATTTTCTTCTAAACATATTACATAATTTGTATATATTACAATAATGTATTAATCAAAGTATTAATATTTTTATCTTTACTTATTATATTTGTTACTAGTACATAATTAATTTAGGTTAATTATCAAACTTCTAACATTAATTTTAAATTTCAATAACAATATCTAAACCATTCAATTAAATATTCCAACTTTATAAAATTAAGTTATTCGTTTTACGTTCCCATACCAAATCAAGCTGACCAAGAATTTACCCTCTCATGTCCTTAAGTGCGTCTTTGAATTCTCTTCTAACATATATGATTACCAAAAAAAAAGATCTTTAGTTAATAAATAAATTTGATCTTAAGCCATAAACCTTAACCTATAACTCGTGATACAGTTCCCATAAGGCTTATCGTTGAAAAATACCACAAGCCTAGGAGTCACAATGAGAACTTGTTTTCTTAATTCACAGGTTAAACTTTGGTGATTAATTTAATTGGTTAATACTTAGGGAATGTTATGTTAAGTTTAGATGTTCTGTAAACTTTGGCGAACATGAAGGACACTAACTATGAAATCACTTTTTGAAATTAATAGTTTTACATAAATGAGTAATGTTGATAGATCTTGGATGTATAGATGATTAAAACCTGATGGTTTCATTAATCCTAAGTTCGTTGAGGGAGTTGAAGCTTTTATTCATTATGTATGTTGTCAACCTGCATACATGGATGGCCTAAAGATCAGATGTCTATGTAAAAAGTCCAAACACATTCGTTTCCTTCCTATTGATGAACTTAATGGGCATTTGCTGAGAAAAGGGCTTATCCCCAATTATTTTGAGTGGACACGACATAGGGAACCATTGATTTGTTGCACCTCAAAGGGCAATCAAGTACAATCGTCTGTGAACTTAAAAGAGTTTGAAGGGGGGATTGGATTTACAACAAATAATGTGGATGCAAATGAAAATCCTTACATGCAAATGGTTTATGATGCAACCAGTTATACCTTTTAGGAAAATATAGAAAATCTTAAAGAAGAACCAAACCCTATGCAATTGTGAGACAATGATTCAATTATCTTCAATTGCTCGAATATTGAACATAAAGTCTAAAGGGCATATTTTTTATTGTAGTTTTGATAAAATTTTTGAATGGTATAACGAATCATTGCCTTCTCATAATACAATGGTTGATAGTTTTTACAATATGAAAAAACTTATTAGAGGTCTTGGTTTGTTTGTTGAAAAGATTGATTGTTGCAAATTGGGATGTATGTCCTATTGGGGAGAAGATGTGGAATTACAAGAGTGTAGATTTTGTGGTCAACCTAGGTTCACGCCTTGAAAGAATTCTATGAGACGTAAATTAGTACCTTAGAAGAGGACGTATTATTTTCCGCCAACTCCGAGACTTCAAAGACTATATGCTTATGATGTTCTGCATCTCACATAAGATGGCATAATGAACACGAATAGGAAGATAGAATAATTTGTCATCCATTAGATGCACTGGTGTGGAGATATTTCAATGACACTTATTTTAAGTTTGTAGCTGAAAGTCGAAATGTTACGTTGGGATTATCGACAGATGGATTCTAACATTTTGACCAATCTGGGCAGTAATATTCATCATGACCAATCATAATTACTCCTTACAATTTGCCTCCATGGATGTGTATGAAAGAGGCATATATTTTCTTGACAATTATTGTGCCAAGGCCTACAAATCCGAAGCATAAAATTACTGTGTTCTTACAACCATTGATATCTAAATTGTAGCATCTTTTGGAATATGGTGTTCAGACATATGATGCATCTCTGAAACAAAATTTTGTGTTGAGAGCGACTTTGATGTGGACCATTAGTGATTTTCTAGCATATGTCATGTTGTCTGGATAGAGCACAGCAGGAAAATTGGCTTGTCCTTATTGTGGCAATGATTCTGATGCATTTTATCTTCCAAACAGAGGCAAAATATGTTGGTTTGACAATCATAGGAAATTTCTTCCTCCATATCATCCATTTAGACACAATAAAAAAATTTCATTAACAATGGGATGGTAAAAACACCTCCTCCCCCTTACACAGCTAGTGAAGAGATTTTGTTGGGGATTGAGGAATTAAGCTTGCTGAAAGTTACAAAATTTGAAGCTGATGAAATTAATACAAGCATTAGTAAAAACTTTGGTTGGAAAAAATGAAGCATCTTTTGGATTTTCCATATTGCAAAACTAATTTGATACCTCATAATTTAGATGTGATGTATATTGAAAAAATATTTTCGACAATTTGTTCAATACCATAATGAACATTAAAGGGAGGACAAAAGACAATGCAAAATCACGAGCTAATTTGCAACTTTTTTATAGAAGGAATGAGTTACGTTAAGATCTTCGCACCAGTAAATATCAGAAAGCATGTTACACTTTGGGCAAAAAACAAAAGGAAATATTGTGTAAAGTTTCCCGATGGTTACGTTTCAAATTTGGCAAGGTGTGTGGACATGAGGAAGTACAAATTATTTGGGATGAAAAGTCATGATTGTCATATGTTTATGCAAAGGCTAATTCTAATAGCATTTCGGGAGTTGCTACTGAATAAGGTTTAGGAAGTAATAATAGAATTAAGTTTGTTTTTCAAAAGTTTAGGATCATCTGAAATCAAGTTAACTGAGATGGAAAAACTAGAAAGGGAAATTCTAGTAATTTTGTGCAAGTTAAAAGGGATTTTTCCTCCAAGCTTCTTTGACTGTATGGAGCATCTATCTTTGCATTTAACACATAAGGCAAAACTAACCGGTTCAGTTCAACATCGACGGATATATTCATTTGAGAGGTAATTTAACAAAAATGATTGTAATTAAAGTAATAACATGTTTTAACAACTAAATTGTAACAACCCTATTCGCTAATATAGGTATTTCCATCAGTTAAAGAAAAATGTCAAAAATAAGGCTATAGTTAAAGGTTCGATATGTAATGCTTATTTAGTGGAGGAAGCTAGTACATTTTTTAACATTATTTTGAGTCTCATATTCACACAATAGAAAGAAAAGCTCCTCGTAATGACGATGAGGGAGGAATGAGTGATGTTGATGATAACTTAACCATTTTCACATATCTTGGACAAACATATAGATGTTCAACAAGAAAAATGTTAATAGAGGAAGAGCTGCGCATGATTACATTTTATTGAACTGTTAAGAGGTTCAACCTTTCGTGTAGTAAGTTGAAATTGATTATTTGGGTTTTGAAATTTAGTATTGTTCATAACTAAAATATATAATAATGTTTTTAGATTATACGAGGAATTGTTACGCGAGCTAAGCCTGACAAAACATAGGATGATATCAATAAATAAGTTGGAAGACACTTTACTCGATGGTTCGAGAAATATGTAAGTTTTCAATTACAAATATTGAAATGAATGAATTATAAGATTTAAGTATTCAAATGACATTATACTCTTTGATATGATAATTTCTATTGTGTAGGACTTAGAAAATTCAATAGAGAACAAGTTCATATGTGATCTTGCGAAGGGACCCCTGTGAACTGTTAAATCGCATCCGGTGTATTTCATTAATGGATACAAATATCATACATAATATTATGGTCATAGCATGACAACAATAAATAGTTGAGTTTGCATACAGGGAGAATTAATGGATTACTATGGTAAAATTATTGGGATACTTGAAATTGAGTACTTTGCATTACCAATAAAGCAAAGTGTGACATTTAAGTGTGACTTGTTTGATCCGACTCCAAATGTTGGTACAAAAGTGCATAGCCAATACAATCTAGTTGAAATCAACAACTGAAGAAGATTGAGACAATTTGAACCTTTCGTGTCGACAATGCAAGTGATTCAGGTGTATTATGTCCCTTTTCCTAGCTTACAATGAGATAACTCAGATTAGTTGGTCGTTTGCAAAGTTAACCCTAGAGGTATTTTTGAATCACATGGAAAAGGAGAACAGAGAAAGTGAAGCGTTTTAGGAAGATTTTTATGAAATAAATTTATGTATCACTTATGACGATAATGAACCTTTGAATGATCCATCTAACGAATATGTTGAAATTTAATCTAGAGAGGATGACGAGGGCCAGAGATCTGAAGAGGATCCTATGCTTGATTCCTATTCTTCAGAAAAAGAAGATGATTGTAATTTACAATTAAGTGATGATAACGATTAATTTGTGTTTGTAATTGATTATTATATTCATCAAATCAATTATTTCCTTTTTAGTAAATTATGTAAAATATTGAATTCAAATTCTTATATTTATAGAAATTTCAATCAAAGATTACTTAGTGATGTCTCGAAAGGGTAGATTAATTCAGATCATTAGGCATATTGAAGATTTATAAGTGCTAAATTGGACTACTTTCACTTATCATCAAGCTTGGAGTTGAACATTATTGGATCGGAAATGAAAACATGCAATATTTAGTTAAACAATGGATTTCAAAACTTGTTTAGAAATTATAACGCAGTGGAAGCGAGATAACCAAGCCAACATGTCAATCCATACATGATATGATATAAGGATAATAGTTAACATAAGAACAAGATGGTAGAAATATTACCAACTCCTTCGCTACAACTTTAACTCCTCGTTGTGCTATCCTATCCTCGACAATGTATCCTCTCCAAGATGATGTATCCTCTTCTTCTTGTTATTGTTTCCTCTTCTCGATATTGTATCCTCACCCATTCTGATCTGCCACTTGTTCTTCTTGGATAACTTGGTTAATAAGATACTTTGGTGGGAAAGGAGAAGAAACACTTTGGAGGAGATTTTTCTTATAAGAAGAAGCCAGAAATGAGACATCTCTTCATGCAAGTTTTGGCCTTCTTATGCAAGGTAGGAGAGAGAGTGATAAAAATGCAAGAACACTTTCTTACACCCTCACAATTTCGGTTAACCTCAAAGGAAAGAAGAGATTTGCATCAAATTCATCACATCTTTCTTTAATCAATCATAAAGAAGGCAATAAATGAGACTCTTCTCATATGCCTTTAAGATGGCTATATGAAAAGACTATTAACCTAAATAAGACCTATCAATTTCGATTTTGGATGATGAAAGAAGGAAGATGGTCCATCCAATGTTCATCTTTCGTCTTTAATCTAATGAATTCTAATAGGTTACATGTTATCATTAAAAGATAACCAATAAACTATTTAATGGTAATATCATTACTCCATTTAGTGATGATAATGTATGATAAATACCATCTTTATCTAGCAATTCAATGCCAAATGTGTAGCTGGTCATTCAGCCCATTCAAAACCAAAATTCCTTCTCCTTTCTTCAAAAAATTTGTTTTAATATAATTAATCTAATTAATTAAATTAAACCAAAGTCTAGCCCATTTCTAAATGTACATTTGGGCTTCTAATTAACCATTAATTAGTGCATGCCCAACATTCAATCATGGGCTTTAAAACCTCCATTTATATTTCTTACTTTATGACTAGATATATAATGCTCATAAAAACCAAACTCTTTTGTTTTATTAATAATAAATATTTTCATTACAAAACTGTAACTAAATAAGATAAAGTTACATGTAAATACACTTGCTTTTCAGGGCACTATATTTACATAACTCCAGCACCTTTTGCTTATAATCATCCTCAAGAGACATATTCTTGGTTGTCAGATTTTCATTCATGGATTCTAATGATTTAATCTTACTCTTCAAGGATGCTTTATTGCTCTTGGACTTCTCAACTACTTTGAAATACTTCACTGTCAATTTTTTATACTGATCATACAATTCATGATAAGCATTTCTCAATTCATTAACTTCAATATCAGAATCAGAATACTATACCTCATCTTCTCCTGATTTAGCTATAAAGCAAACATTGTTGACTTCTTCTAGCTCTTCTTCTTCAAAGTTTTCAAAATCTTCATTTGACCAAGCTGCAGTCATCGCTTGCTTCCTTGATTTTCTATTCTCTGTTTTATCCTTTTGAAAAAGGGGACATTTTGGTCTTGTGTGTTCAGGTTTCTTGCAGTGATAACATATGATTTAATTGTTTTGTGTATTACTATTATTACTGCTGCCTTTTGGTAGGGACCTATTGTTTACTGTTTTCCTGTTCCCTTCTCTTTTCTTCATCAGCTTCTTTTTGTAGAAGCGAGCATATTTGCCACCATGAAATTGAATTCGTCATCTCCATCTATTTGCAACTCAGTGTTGCTTTCATCATTGATAGATTCATCAGTTGCTTTTAGTGTCATTCTTCTTTTGTATGAGGATCCTTCATCTAGCCTAAGCTTGGTTTCATAGATCATCAAGTTTCCTCTTAGTAGTCGAGTGAGATGGTATCGAGGTCTTTTGCAGTTTCCAAAGCTGTCACCTTTGGTCCTATTTCTTTGGTAGTGATCTTAGAATCTTTGTTACTAGTTCATCATTGGGATATATCTTTCCTAAATTCTTTAAGGCTATGATGATGCTGTTGAATCGTCTGAAGAATTCAGCTATGGTTTCTCCCTGTTTCATGCCAATAGTTTCGTATTAATGCACTAAAAGGCTTATTCTATGTTTCTTTATCTCATTCATTGCTTCAAAGGTGACTTGTAGTTTATCCCACATCTTTTTTGCTGTAAAGTAGTAAGATATTTTCTCATATTCTTCCGAAGATAGTGCACAAATCAAATGATGTTTTACTTTAGCGTTTAACTGTCCATTTTTCTTTCAGCATCAGACCACACTTTTACATTTTCTATAACGGGAAGTGTAGCTCTAACTCTGATGGCTTACTAGACTTCAATATTTACAGATTGGAGATAGATTGTCATTCTCTCTTTTTCAGTATGAGTAGTTGTTTCCATTGAAATAAGGAGGCTTTAAGACGAATTGTCCTTCAAGGCTTCTCAAATTGTTTGACATAATCTATTTTGTTCTTTAAAATATAATAAATGTGAAACCTCGCTCTGATATCAAATGATAAAGTAAGCACACACAAGGAGGGTGAATTGTGGAAAACAAATTTGCAAGATACTTTAAAAATGATAGTATCCTTCTAAACAAAAATAAGTCTATAAATAAAAAGGTCCTATCAACTTTCGAAAAGATCCTGCAAATTGTTAGGAGCCTGCTAGCGATTAAAAATGAAAGGAGTTTGTTAATCGGTAAGAACCTGTTAATGCTCAAAAATGAAAGGAGCCTCTTAATTGATAGGAACCTGTTAACGCTAAAAAACGAAAGGAACCTCTTGTGATAGAAAAACAAAAGGAGCCTATTGTAAAACCGAATAAGCCTCTTGAAAGCACAAACTTATAATGAAGAAATTTAAAAGTTAATGAGAGAGAAAGAATGACACAATCAATTTATATTAGTTCAGCTTATAACGAAGCTTACATCTAGTCCTTAAGTATTCAATTTGAGTGTTTCACCGTAAAATCCTAGTAACAAATTTTCTCGAGCCTCTCTAAACTCACAAGTACATATTTTTCAAAGTTTTTCAGCATTCCTCGCTCATAGTATTTAACAAAACTCTACAAGCTCTCAATAAAAAATATATATAGGATTTAACATTCTCTCTCAATAGAGTGATTCCACTTTCTAAAGCACATAATTTAATAAGACTTTGAAGAATATTGATGCTACTAGGATATTCTGTAAGTCGCGTATCTTTTGCAACTGCAGTGGCTCTTCCTTAAGTAAATATTTTCCTCAATTAGTCGTTGCTTAATTTACGATATCTTTTATGCTGAAATCTTCGATGTCTAGAAGTTAAGAAAAACGTTATGTCAAGGCTTTCGGAGCTATTATTCGAATTTGTAAAAAAAAACTTTCGAATGTTATGGAACCATTTCTAAATAAGCAAGTTTATAAAGAAGATTCCTGCAAGAAAGGAAACAATTATTCTATGATTTTATTTTCTTTTAAGAATTATACAGTTGCTTATATAAGAAAATAAATACAGTTTGAATTTTAAAATATTATAAAGTTATCATCAAAATCGTTAGACATAACCTTTGAGCTAACATACAAAACCAAAGATAAGTGACATTGTTATACTATATGAAGAGATAAAGTGATATCCATGTACTCTTCTCTTTCAGCCGCAAGTTCTCCTATTCACCCCTTCATTTTGCTCTTTCTTCATTGTCGTTCAATTCACCTACAAAGTAAATTGTTTTTCTTAGCTCCATTTACCTTTTGATTGCTTACTCGGATAACTTCTATTCTTGGGTTAGTCTTCTTTTTTATGGTTGAAGGTATGAGATATTAATTTCAATTATTGCTACCATTTGTAGATCATGTTTATCTTATTGTATTGATTGCTTGCATGATGGGTTCAATTTGATTTGAGATCTTATAGGCTTTAATATACATATAGATGTCTTCAAAGGTGCTTTCAACTTATAATCACACAACATAAAAATAATAAATTTCCACACTGACGGATAAGCACGCTCTAGTCTATTGTTAGTTGAGTGCATAAACTTTCAAGCCAAGAGAGCAAGATAGAGCGCCTACAAGATGAGCATAATGTTCCTCATTATGTAAGGCCAAAGAAAAGAAATTGCTACTTATATAGCCTCTGTTTTCAAACCCGGACCGGACCGGCCGGTCCGACCGGTCGGCTAACCGATCCGGTTAACCCCTAAAAACCAATTTAAAATTGAACCAGTTCGAACCGGTGTGAACCGGTAAATTCACCGGTTTGACCGGTACTGGTCGAACTGGTTTGACCACCGGTTCACTGACTTAATTTAAAACAAAACCCTCGTAACTCATTCGATCATTCCTCTTCTCTTCGACTCTATACCTAATCCTTTGATGCTGCTTGAAACTGACAGTGGTAAAACTTGTTGTGGTGTGTATGAGGCTGGACGACGACACCATTTATCGCAACTTCGCAAGGTTCACTATTTAATCTCTCTTTCTTCCTTTCTCTAGTAGATCTGCGTGAATATTTGGTTTCGGATGCTTTCGGCATTTTGTAGAAGTTTTATCTAGTAGATCTGCGTGAATATTTGCTTTCACTTGACGATTTGTAGAAGTTAGGCGTGGATTTGACGTTTTTGAAACCTACCTCTGTTTTCTCCTCTAACATGATTAATCATTTGCCAGTTGCCACAGTTCTATTTACATTTGACTTTTGTGTGAGCTACTGCGAATTAAGACATATTTACAAGATGTGATAAAATGAGCTTTTCTTTGCGTCATCATGTGTTTAAATTTATGTTCATATTGAAATGTTGCAGTATCTTAAATTCATGCCTAAAACGAATTGGTCAATTTTACTAAACAATCCTAGACAAATATACTTTTTGTTTCATGACTACTTGGAATCATGATTCATAAGCTCCTGCCACTGTCCTCAATCATCATCCCTTTTAGACTCCTAGCTAACCAGATGGTTGTTTCCCTTGGGGAAACCTTATCTTTTCCAAAAGGTTTCATTCAACTGAAGGTTCTTCTAATCTATTTCGTTGAAGCAAATCAGCAGACAATTCTAGAAGTCCTTCGAGTGCCTCTGCCCTATTTCTGAAAGATTTACTAAACAATCCTAGACAAATATAATTTTTTTAACAAGCTTCAAACGAAGAAAAGGTAGTTATTGCACATGATCTATTTTTTGACAAGTTTTTGAAGATCATATAATTGTAAATAGACATTGGTATTTGATATTTGAACTTGTAAAGTTGATATATACACAATTGTTATTAGATGCAGCTTCAAAACTCTTGTAGTCTTTTCGATGGATGGTTTATTGAAAAAAACATCATAGGAGAGCCTGTGTAACCCAAGTAGCAATGGCTCTGAAACACGGGCTAAGGACTTCAAACAAGAGTTTTGTTTCTTGTATTTGTATTTTAATTTGTAAATTCTTCTTTTAAAACAAACATTTATTTTCTCTAATTTCTTATTCAAAGATTACATATCCTGAACCATCTTTGTTTTTTATTTTGTAGTGATGGATAACAATGCTTCTTCCGCACCATCGCACACGTCGTCATCCACTGATCAAAGTTGTAGCCAAAATCCTCGTCAGAGAAGTGATATAGCATGGAAGCACTGTTATGAGGTACAAACAAGTGGAAAGAAACGAAC
>JANVCL010396518.1:0-7500 GCA_026546855.1 Erythroxylum incrassatum
GAGGCAAGTAAGGAAGCTAACCCAAGCAAGCCAAGCCCTAAATCCGCTTACTGAAATTGGCCGATTTGACTGTCGAACGGAGCCCTATTCCGAAAGGAAGGACTGAGCGGAAAGGACTACCGACGGCATTTGTTTGTAAACTCGCATTTACAACACCTCGGCGAGGAAATGTGAGAAGTGAGACTATTTCGTTGGAAGAAGAGGGAGATCAAAATATGGTACGGAAAAACCCAAATCGAGATGAATGGAAGATGCCTATTGCGGGTCTGGTCCCTGCTTCCTCACATTACATGGACAATTGAGATCGACCTTTCTCATGCAATTGAATGCTCCAAGCGATCAGTCCATGACTTCCTTTGTTGGCTCCTGACGGTGACCAGCTCAATAGAGCACCTTTGGGCGCTGGCTTTTCGAAACCAAGTTAGGGAATCAGTGACCATGAGAAAGCATTCAAAAAAGTGTCATCTCTTACGATAAGCACTGAATTGGATTAGCCCCTGCAGCCTACAAACAAGGCTTTTTCCTTGTGTTACCTAACTAAAGAGCTCCCAAGGCCACCTGATTCGGAGTAGAACACTCCTATTTACACTTCGATTCCACCCACTGATCCAGCTAAGGCCCGCAACCAAAGAGGATAAACTTGCACCGGTAATGCTACCACACAGGTTTTGAGGCGAGTTTCGAAATCTTTGATGAGTGTAGCAGCTTCACAAGTCCCTTCGGCTTGGAGCTGGAGTCATTGATCTGTTTGGCGAGTTTGCCTATTTATATAGGATAAAAGACCTGCTAGTTCTGACTTCGTGTTCTTGACCTACTTGTCTATTAGTCTTGGCGGGTTTTCTCTCGAATCAAAGATCAAGAGGCCAAAATCAAAGAGGAACCGCCACTATGTACTTGAACGAGACTGATAAGCTGTGGTAGCGTAGGCGGCATGCTGATATGGCACGAGGCACTTGCACCATCATGGGAGGATTCCAAAAATAGGTTCGAGGATCCTTCCGAGAGGCAAGAAATGCAACCCCTTGGTAGGGTGAGCGTTCAACAATGTCCTTCACCGTCCCCGGGGCGGAAGGTCAAGTTAGCCTTTGTCGACGCGTGGTCTTCTAATCTCAAACACAAATCGATGATTGAGAATTGAAATAAAGAGAGTGGATCATCCGATTGTTAGCTAGCATTTCTATCATCACCTTTCTCTATCTTTGTCTTTTGGTCCGCGAGGCACCTAGCCCCTCTTAAACTAGGTTTTAAGCAAGCAGGCCTGTCTTTCGGGTTTCCTTGCGGAGTAATGCTAACTTAAACACGAATGGTCCCTCGTAAGGAACTTGTGGATATAGCCGGATCAGTATCCCGCGGACGGACTGACTACCGTTTGCGTTGAGAGCGAAGACCGAACGGATGGAAGAGGCACGTGACTGCTTGACTAAAGCAGTTAGATGAAGGGCGGTGGATGGGATAAGAAAGTAGGCAGTCGGCCAAGCATGGCCAGCCAAAGAAGGGTTCTGTGCTTCGGAAAGCAATAAGCCTTCCAAAGAAGCTTCCTACGGTGTCCCTGGTTCCAGTGTGCTGAACGATCTTTTGAGACTGAGCACGAACCTCCGGCTTCGGACGTGAATGACTTCTCGGTGCGGAGATTAGCTCAATACGATTAACGGAGATGCTATATTGGGCAAATCCGGGTTTCCCTTATTCATTCATCGTCGTCGACAAGTAACGTATTTTCTTTTTCCATTTTAGCAACTCCGGCAGTATGGACCTGCTTAGGAAACGTCTACTTGTCGATCTGCATCGGCCTCTTGGACTCCGGAAAGGCAAGCAGCATCCCTTTCTCGATTCAATTCTGTTGGTTAGTTTAGAAGTCAGCCTGAACTGACTTTGAAGTCTTTGCTCAGCCCGAGCATTCCTACCTTGCCTCGAGCGCTAGGTTTTTATTCCTCTTTCGAATCATATTGTTCACCCGACAACCCCTCTGCCAAAGAATAGTAAGCCGGGAGAAAGGAATTCTGTAAAAGTTTCATTCAGCGCCGCGTGTAAAGGGCTTTCTTTCACGCATGAGTTATACCGAGTACTAAGTGAATTATAGACCACTTCCAATTTTCGTTTTCGAGAGGACGTCTAAAATAGCCGTATGTGTGGACACGGCCACGACGAACAAAACCAATGGTAGTAAAAGCAGATGTCTGGTCTCGGTTAAGCCCGACGATTCTCTAGACAAAGAAGAAGATAAGATGTGGGCTGTTGATCTGCTGGTGTACTCGATCAACTGGTCGCTCCTCTGGGTTCTTTCTCTCCAACCAAACGTGTGTCGAGCCCGCCACCGTGCACGCATGGTGCAGAAGTGGGTCCTAAGGAACCCGCAGAAGCAAAGAAGTGGTGGTAGTAAACTGGGTCTCTAAAGGGGGAGTTAAGTTCACTGAAGTTTTGGACTTAGTCACATCCTTTCCTACTATGTTCCAGCATTCTATCAGAAACAGTGGGCTGTGGTTGGACCAGACTTAATAACCCTTGTTAAAAAAGCTTTTGAAACTGGTCAGTTTCCTATTTCCCTAAACCAAACCCTTCTCTCCCTTGTTCCTAAGGTGGAGAGGCCAGAGACTGTAAGACATTTCAGGCCTATTGCTTTATGTAACGTAGCTCTGAAAGTTATCTCCAAGGTGCTGGTCCAACGGATCAAACCATGGATGGATGGACTGATTAGCAAGAACCAGAGTAGCTTCATCACCGGGAGGTTAGGTGTCGACAACATTATATCCATACAGGAGATAGTCCACACTCTTAGACAACGAGGGAGCAAGAAAAGCTTTATGATCATCAAATTGGACATGGAGAAAGCCTAGGACAGGCTCCGGTGGGCCTTTCTACACCAGGTTTTACTCGAATCCAACATCCCAGCTAACATTGTTAACTTGGTTATGAATCTAGTCTCTTCCACCTCCTTCTCTGTACTTTGGAATGGAGACAAGAAACCCGAATTCAGTCCTAGCAGGGGGATCCGCCAAGGGGACCCATTGTCCCCGTATCTATTTGTCTTGTGTGTTGAGAAACTGAGTCGTTTGATAGCGCAGCTAGTGAGTGATGGGAACTGGAAGCCAATCAGAATAGGGACACGAGGCCCTTTAATTTCACACATGTTCTTTGCTGATGACCTCCTGTTCATGGGTGAGGGATCGGAAGCCCAGGATGAGGTTATGCTGGGCTGTTTGCATCAATTCTGTGAAGCGTCAGGGCAGAGAGTTAGCTTCGAGAAATCTCGGGTGTGGCTCTCACCTAACACTCCAAGACAGAAAAAGTGGATCATCTCCTCCAAATTAGGAATGCAACTAACGTCTGACCTGGGGAAATATCTGGGAGTTCCCATGCTACACGGACGAGTCACCAAGGCTATCTATGAAGAGCTCTCTAACAGAGTGCAAGGGCGACTAGCAGGATGGAAAATGAGCCAACTTTCTATGGCCGGCAGGACTGTTTTAGTGCAATCTGCTGCGTCCACTATAGCCACTTATACTATGCAGTCTACGAAATTGCCCACTGGGGTATGTAGGAACATTGACATGGCTAGCAGAAAGTTCATCTGGGGGGAGCTTAATGGGAAAAGGAAACTCCATCTGCTGCCCTGGGACACGTTATGCAAACCCAAAAACTTAGGGATTAAGGAAAACGGAGGTGGTAAATGAGGCTATGTTCATGAAGTTGGCTTGGCGCATGCTCCAAGGCTGTGATGGGCTTTGGTATCACATCCTTAAAGCCAAATATTTCAAAAATGGAGATTTTCTAGATTAGTGAGAAATTGTTCCCCTTTTTGGCGAGGTTCCTTTCAGTCGAGTCACGAACAATGTCCAATTTATATCCTCTTACTTACTTTTTTTTTGAACTCTCAGAACAAGGACTGATTGTTTTTTGCTTTCTGGGTGATTGTGTAATAGAATGGCCCCATGAAATTCCTTTGCTTTCCATCTACTACCCCGTATGCAATCCAAACAGCCTACGTTTTTCCACCTCTCTCTTAGCCTTCAAGCGGTCTAGTCCGTCTAGCTTCGGTATATTTATTCGAGTGTTTTAAGTGTTGATTTACTTTACTCTTTCATTTGTCCCTTAGTTGAGGGCCTTTCCCTTCACGACGTAAAAAAGAAGGATCTTTTGTTCCAGTAAGCCTTTCTAAGCCATCGAAGTCTCTCAGGATATTCAAAGTATGAAAGACTCTATTCATCCAATATAAACCTGAAATGGTTGCACTCGTCTCACTTACTCAATTAGCTTGGCGAATTGCTTTCCTTTAGCCTGAAAGGAAAGTCAGAATATCATATCGAGCTTTCTTCCGGGTGTAGCACCATAGCCCTTCAGTCTAAAACTGATGAATCAAAGCCTATCGTCTCAGCCTTCCCCGTTTTAGGATAATCGCATCAGCCTTTGAGCCAGCTCTTCATTCTCCAGATTTGCTTGTAGAGCTCTTGCATCTCTGTAATCAGCCGATTGATTATCCCTGATCCTTTAGTGATCTAAGGTCCATAAGTAGTCTTTGTTGTAGCTGCTTCCGAAGCAAGGACAATCTACCTTATCTTAAACATATAGGAATCACGTTTTCGCTCCAAAAGTTAGTTCAGATTAAGCCTATCTGCCTGCTCCCTTACTAACCCCTGATTTTGCCCTATAAAACATATTTCCTATAAGGTTAGGTAAGCCATTTCATTTAGGACTACCACCCCACCCGATAGACGATAGAAAAAAAAAAAGGCTTTAGATGCTTCCGAGATCGAAAGATTGGTTTCCCAGGTTTTCAGATGCTCGACCATAGGGCATTAAGCGTGGAATAAGAGGAACGAGATAGAGAGAACGAGCGAAATAGTGATCGCGTAATAGCTCCATACTTTTTTCGATAGCTAGAGAACTAGAGCAAGGTAGAGCTTAGTACTTGGAACGATAGGGTACGAGGAGTGGAACTGGCCAAGGGGCACGAAAGGTATAAGACTAAGCAAGTCAGTATCTCGACTCTCTTAGCAAGTAATCTCTTTCTTCTTAGCTACAAATATTGAAATGCTTCTTACCAAAGAACAGACTCTTTTCGCGATTCGCCAACGTCTACGAATGAGACAATCCTTTTTTAGCATTCAAAGCTTCCTCCTTCTTTCGAGCCAGGGAAGTGGAATAGGTATCTAGTAGCAAAACAGATTAAGACTCCCTTGTGAAAAAACTCAATTCAATAAGGCATAAGAAAATCAGACAAAAAGGGAGGAAATAGCAAAGAATCATTGAAGATGATTGCCAATTGACTATTTCGAATCTAATTACATAAGTAGCAAAGTAAGAATGACCAAGGTCTTAGGCTTAGGCCAGGGCGCAAGGAAGCATAGTGCCATTTACGAAATGTGTAATAAAATGAATTGCGAGATGCTTTTCGATAGCATTGGCCAAGTATTCCTGATTAACGGTCAGGCTGAGGGACTTGGCCTAGCATCGGGTTCTGTTCTGAGGAAGAAAGTTGAAGTTCAATCATTCTCTTGAAAGCAGGGAGAGTTAGGACCGAATCCAATCCTTGAGATTCCAATCAAAAAAGAAATTCAACTTCAAAGGGGCAGTAGCAGTCGTAAGGCCGACAAATGCAGTCTACTCACAGTCTATAGCCTGCCTTGCTTTTCATAGACCTAGGATGATTGATGAAGCAACAATCTCCTTATTAATAGAACCTGGAAATCTCCTTATTAGCGGTCTTCCATTAGACCCAGTTCGGTCAGATCAAGCATCACAGGGCTTCTCATCAAAGAGCGCTTTATAGAACCCGGGGAATTTTTTCTTAAAAGGATATGTAAAAAAAAATAGATTCCTGAACACCCGGCAAAGTCCGATCTAAGAATCATTTAGAAGTGAAAGAACTCGATTTCAAGTCGGAGCTAGCCTGGTAAATGATTCATACTCCTTACCTATTAGCATTAAATAGTATCTTTTGTCTACGATTGACGGGTATTTACTCGATGGGACGAAAGAAGGAAAGAGCCTCCTCATAGCACTACTTCTCAGAGATAGAGTTATTGGCTAAGAAAGCAGTCTATAGTGAAGTTTTCAGGGTAAGACGAGTGAAGTTTTCACAAGTAAACTACTTCTCTGCCCTTGCGGTGCAGTCTCCGTACTAGCGACTAAGCTATGGATACGATTTCTGAAGAAAGAGTCATTTTCTTTATCCCCGGGAATACGACTTAAAAAAAAAAAATTATTCCACTCGGTTATTGATGTACCGGAATTGCTGCTTGAAATCATTACCCTTGCTGTTTATTACGGGGGAAGAAGATAGAAGGCAACAAAGGAGAATCGGCTAGGGATTGTCATTCTTATTCCTTTTTCTTCGCTTCGGGGGATAACACGAATTGGGAATTTTTCCATGGGCTTTCAATGGGACCATGCCTTGGATTGAAATCCGAGATCATCCCTTACTCTCTAACTAACAGAAGAAGCGGAACAATTATCATTGCCTTGCTTGATCATCCTATCAGTCATGGTAACGGATTGAGTCTCTCTCTTTCGGTAGCTAGTTTGACTGTTTGTGATCGAACAAAACAATAGCAAGAAAAAATCGTAGTAAAGTAGAGCTAGACTGCATGATTGGCTTGTAGGAGAAAGATAAGAAGGATTCGAGCCAAGACGGAGATGCAAGCTTTCTTTCTCTGCTATTGGATGTCATAATGTGGCACGCACTTTATCAACTCTAATGTTACCGGGTCCGCCTTATGTGATTTGAAAAGCTTTCGAAGTAAGCTAAAGCTTCCCTTATTAGGCGAAAGAAGAAAGAGTGTGGGATGAAGCGTTGCAATCAATCTTTCGTAGTTAGACCGTTGATACCCTGCCTAGCTGAATAACTGACCGACGGCAGAATGGTAAGCGTCCTAGTTCACTTGCGCGGGTCGGCACTTATTTCGTATGTGATGCAACTACAATGCTTGAGAGATCGAGTGATCTGCAAGATGGTCAAACAGAGGAATCGAGAGAAATGTCCGTCTCTGCCTCTGTGGTGCAGTGCGCTAGGTTGGCTACAGCAGGCTTGGTTTGGGAGTCCCTTGAATGGATTCGGGGGCAACACCCGTGCTGGCTTCGCTTTGAGACTTGGATCCTTCGCTGGCCTCGCCGATCAAACTCTTCTTTGAGACAAGTCAAGCACGCTTTGCAAGCCGCGAAGAGCCACTCGAGGTAGAAGCTGTGGCACCCAATTCTAGCTGAGAGAGAAAAAAGCATGTCAGTCAGGAAATAATTCAGTTAAGAAAGGTGTGGTTAGATTAAGTGCCAAAGGTCTTCGCTCTTCGAAAGAAAGACTAAACCAAGCCGGGAACCTGAGACAAGGCAAGCGCTTAGTTCGGATACGACCGTGCTAGGATCAGACAGACAGCTACCATAATCAATCGAGTGGTGACATAAATAAAGAAACGGATCCGATCCACTCCACTCATATTTCCGGGGCGATTCTCCTAACCACCTTAGCCTTGAAAAGGCGCCCTTTGGCATCACTAAAAGCGATCTACA
>JANVCL010396518.1:10000-13375 GCA_026546855.1 Erythroxylum incrassatum
TCAAGTGCCCCCCGAACCGCGCGAAATGGTCGCCTATTACACGGCTCATTAACTCTGCCTGGGGTGGAGGTACCTATTATTCGTCGGCGGTCCGGCGCACCCCTTACAGAATGAAAATGAGTTCTCGCTATCATTCTGGCTATACCTTTGAATGATGGCTCTAATTTCACTCCGGATGCTCATTTTCCCCTTCGTCTCATCCTCGGCATTTTGACAGGCTCGGGTTAGCCATGTCTTTAGATATTGAAGGTCTTTCAATTCGGCGCCGGGATCCTTTTATTTCCGGGCGAATGGAGCGGCGGATAAGCTCTTCGATTCTTTGTCTTGAGGAGGGAATTGTCTTTATTGACTGATATTTGTTGGCCTCTTTTTCGACCAAGCCTATCAGCTGTCCTAAAAGGTTTTTTTGTTCCTCTATTTTTGACAATTCCATCTGCCATACCTCCTCTTCGACGGCCTTCCTTTTTAGGTCGCGCTGATTCTCCGGATCCTCCTCAGTCGGGGGGAGGTTGAGATCGGGAAGACTTGGTTCTTTAGAAGAGCTTCCCCCGCCTCCGACGTAAAGAGTAAGGTTATCCATCCAACATCTTACCTCCGTACCACCCGAGAAGAGCGCCCTCACAGCAAATCCAAGGGCCAAGGTCAGCCCCCCGGAGCATCCTATCGTTAGCAAAAAAGAACATATGGCTCGACTCCCTAGAGAGAAACCGATCTTCCAAAAAGCAGCCTGCATAATTGAAATGGAATCCATTTTCATACAAAGACAACAGCACACAGCGAGCAAGAACAAAACTACTGAATTTTTTACCCAAAAATTAGACCCTCGAAATGAGATAGCAAATTTTCCATTTTGGATTTTGAAATCAGAAGCCTTTGGTCCGACTTCAGTCGTTTTTTCTCGTTTGGTCATCTAATTCGAGACCTTTTTTCTTTGCCCAATGGGGGCTTCGCCACATCGGGGCTATGGGATTCGAACAAAATTAAATTATTCCGCGACCCCTCCACGAATAACGAGAAAACTTGGATCTTTTCTACGAGAATTTCTGCTTCGCTGCTTTGGCTGTACGACATTAGTTTCAGTATACCAAATAAAGGTCAAACCCCGCTGAAGCACTGGAAAAATGTTGACCACGATTTCTAGCGCTTTTCAAAAACCATTTGCTTGCAACGCCTTGAGTGGACAGGTAAGACAGTACGCCCACTAGATCCTTCATACTCTTTTTTACAAAAATACACTTAACACTCACCCAATCTGGAAAGTGGAGTAGAATCAATCAACTGGCATACCTTTTGGCATACCTTGAATCTACCCTACGATCCGATCTTTCTTCTCTTATGAATATACGATGATAGCACCAAAGGAGCGGATACTTTGACAAGGCCATCACCGGAAAAAAACTTGCAGCTGATGAAATACCAGCTCTAATGTCAAACCCAACAGCTTTTTCTCTTCCGAAAGACCGTCTACGCGCAAAGAGAAGACCGGTTAATGGAACAGTTACCGAATCAGATAGTCTAACAACGGAAACTCTCACAGAAAAGACTAGCACGGCTAATGGTTGAGCGCTTACTGATTCAATTGCAAACAACGGATATGAACCAATAGCAAGAGCCCCAATGGCTAAAAGACTTGCAGCTACTTCTGTGGCATTTTTCTCTGATTTGAGTGCTACTAACAGTTTGTATTCGAGTCCTCTTTCCCTTATTCTATGTCATTTGCTTACTCAAGCAGCAGTGGATAGGCTTACAAAGGAAAGCAGTAAAGCATCAAAAGAGGATCCCCTGGGGTCTCCGCTAGTGACTACCCGACCTGCTTTCAGTATTGAGTCAGATCTTCCACTAGTTTTGAAATGAATTTCAGATGGACATTTTTTCGGAAGTGATATTTTTCTTTATATTATATATTAGATGTCATTAGCTTTCCTTATCCTTATCTCAGACTAGGGATATGATTCATGGGACAGCAAGAAATCAATCCCCCGGAAACAGGAAAGATTGGCTTCATTCTATTCCCAAGATAAAATTCTATAGCAAAGGTGATAAGACGGGATAAGCATCCTACAACGCAACAACAGGAAAGAGCCAAAGAGCTCCAAACCTCCTGCCGGAATTGGAAGAGAGAACAGCTACTTTGATTTTTATACGATTTAATCAATTCAACTGACTTCCTTCCACCAAAGTGGAATCGTGAGCCAAGAAAATGAAATGAAAAAAAAGAAGCGGCGAACAGGAACCCAATCCATTTCGCTGTTTTCTCTCTTTTTTAGTAGGGGCATGCGGAAAAGAAAAAGGCGTAACTGCTGTTGTCGACTGGGAACGAATGCTTAGCTCTGAGGAAAACCCTGGAGTTTCTGTTACAGAAGACGGTCTTTGGCATAGGTCTTGCGTAGATAAGGAATTGGCCAGTCTCTCTTTCTATTGCAACCGAGGTCTAACTCAATCAAGTTCAAATCTAGTAGGACATAACCCTTAGCTGCTAGCAAGGAATAAGACCTGAGAGTCTAAAAAAAGAGAAAAGTATAGACTGCTAGTCCTTTCTTTCTGTTTTCAAGTTTGAAATAAGAAGCCCGGTGGCGTTTAAGTTGAAGCTCTTGGAGAAGACCAGGGGAGATCACACTCTTGTTCAAACGAGAATGGCCGCCCAAACAAAACAAAGGCGGGAAGCGAAGGTTTGCAGACGCTCGACCAAGAGGAGAGGAACGAACGGGCTTAAGCCGGCTCATGACCCGAGGGCGGGGGTAGGCAACTCTCAATGGTAACTCTGTCTCTATAATCTTGACAATTGGAATGCTTGACTTTGACTCTTTGACTTTTTTAGGAGCCACTTTTTAGCTTAGTTTGCTTTGATCCTCTCTCTACTCTACCTGGGCATGTTTCCATTTTATAGGTGAGTTGGTATGTTATTTAAGGAAGAACTGGGTATTTAGATTCTTTCTTTATAGAATAGAGAAAGGAAAAAGACCGTCGATCTCATTCTCATTAGACTTTCCCTTCTGTCTGTGGTGAGGGTGACCTTGTTCCAAAATGGTTTGGTGTGCCCTTTCCTATGGTGTCTGTTCTGTGCTAGCTAGGCTAAGTCTTGGTGCTTTAGTTTTAGTAAGGCCAGTAGGAGAGGAGAATCCGGATTCAATGGATTTAGGAGTTTACAACCGAAACTAGCTGCCAGAAATGTTAAGCTGGAAACAATCATTCCTCAAGTTGGATGTGAATAGGAAGAACCTCGAGAAAGAGAGTAAGCTGTGACTTCCTGTTTTGGAATTAAGATAATAGGGGCCGGAATAAGCGATTAACGTCTTGTCGGCCTACCCCCTGCTATATAAGACGGTGGGTATAGAAAGATTATTGGGTAGAGAAAGATTATAAAAAAGGAAGGGC
>JANVCL010396594.1:0-13367 GCA_026546855.1 Erythroxylum incrassatum
TAGAATATTATACAATATATTTATTTAAGATAACCATACATACCTTAGTAGTCGAAGAATGCAGCAGAGAATAAGCAGGGAGCCTAAAAAAATGGAGTATAAATGCAGTTAGAATAATAGAATAAGGAAAAATTTAATCGAAAAAGGAAACGATATTTACAAAAATTAAAATAAGACGGATTATTGTATCAATTAAAAAAGTAATATTTTAATAACGTTTAACTCTGATAGTTTTTGAATAGAGTTTGAACAAATGCATTTATTGGCTATATTTATTGCTTGTGTAGTTCAACTGAAGTGCTGGAGAAAGGAAATTAGGTCATTGTAAACAAAATGGGCAAAAATGTAATAACCAGAAGATAAAGATACGATTTTATTGAAACGATAAATTTTCTCACTAATATGAATGGTTGTTCTTTGTTTCTTGAAATAGAAGACGCAACTTTGAGGGTTTTTTTCTTTCTAGAACGGAGAATTTGATCTATTCAGGTTAAAGAAAAAGAAGATAAAAGAAGAAGGCAGTTCAGAGAAGTAAAGTTTGGCGCGAGAAAATGTTTCAGCGATAACGGTAGATATGATTTGAGGGTTAAGTCACATAAGAAAAGGTAAGCAGTTAAAATATAAAGGTGTTAGTGAAGGGCGTGCGAGGGCTAAAATTTTGATGTAAATTATTTTAATCACAAAGAAATACAGGTAAATATTAGATTTTCAAGAATAATCTTAGTTGTATTAAATGATGACTGCTACATTAAATAGGGGTGCAAAAAAAAGGCAATCAATTATAGTAATTTCTGAATGTGTACAGAAGTGAAAATTATTGTTGAAGCTCAACCTGTCAGGAGTAGCAGGTGTATAATGATAAGAAACGCCGATGAATAAGTTGTTTCATTTTTAAGGCTCGATATGGTGGGAGTGTTAAGTTGTAGAAGTTAATTTAAGAAGTAAAAACAGTGCCGAATCTTATAACAAAATTTTTATATTATAATAACCTATGTCTGGTTCATACATTTTGGGGGTTACCAATAGAATAGAAACGTCAATCTCTATTCTTGTCCTCTTCTTGTCTAGTGCAAAACCTTGTTGAGATCTTTTTTATATTATAATAATTTAACACCGATGCATGGTTCAAACATTTTGACGGCCACTGTCTCGTTCCTTGTAAATAAAAAAACACGTATCATTGGTTGAGTTGATTAAGTATAATGCGATAGGTAAAAAATTTTGGTGGTCTCGAGAAATCTATCACCAATCAATTAAAACGTCAATCTCTGTTATGGTCCTCTTCTTCTCTAATTCTCTTCATGTCTGCTTATGTCTCCAATGTCTTATCTGCAGTATAATTTAACACCAATGCGTGGTTCATACATTTTGGCGGTCGCCGTCTCCTTCCTTGTAAGTAAAAAAACACGTATCATCGGTTGAGTTTATTAAGCATAATGCGACAGGTAAAAATTTTTGGTGGTCTCGAGAAATCGATCACAGCAAGGTTAAGATTTTAGGTTAATTGCATACTGCGATGCTGGTTATGCCGTCGAGTATATGTCAGCTACAAGTTGCAGGTCGTAGACGTTGCGCATCAAGTACTAGTTAGAAGTTAGAGGAATGAATAGAAATGTTAATATCTTATATGCAGTATAATTTAACACCGATGCGTGGTTCATACATTTTGGCAATCACCGTCTCCTTCCTTGTAAGTAAAAAAACACGTATCATCGGTTGAGTTGATTAAGCATAATAGGACAGGTAATAAATTTTGTTGGTCTTGAGAAATCTATCACAGAAAGGTTAAGATTTTAGGTTAATTGTATACTGCGATGCTAGTTATGCCACCGAGTATATGTCAGCCGCAAATTGTAGATTGCCGTTGCGCATCAAGTACCAGTTAGAAGTCAGAGGAATGGATAGAAACGTCAATCTCTGTTCCGGTCCTCTTCTTGGCTGGTGCAAAACCTTGTTGATATCTTTTTTTATATTATAATAATGTAACACCGATGCATGGTTCATACATTTTAGCAGCCACTATCTCGTTCCTTGTAAGTAAAAAAACACGTATCATTGGTTGAGTTGATTAAGTATAATGCAACAGGTAAAAAATTTTGGTGGTCTCAAGAAATCTATCACCAATCAATTAAAACGTCAACCTCTGTTCTAGTCCTCTTCTTCTCTAATTCTCTTTATGTCTGCTTATGTCTCCAATATCTTATCGGCAGTATAATTTAACACCGATACGTTGTTCATATTGTTTGGCAGTGACCATCTCCTTCCTTGTAAGTAAAAAAACACGTATCATTGGTTAAGTTGATCAAGCATAATGGGACAGGTAAAAAATTTTGCTGGTCTCGAGAAATCTATCATAGAAAGGTTAACATTTCAGGTTAATTGCATACTGCGATGCTGGTTATACCGCCAAGTATATGTTAGCCGTAAGTTGCAGGTCGCAGACGTTGCGGATCAAATTACAAGTGAGAAGTCAGAGGAAGATCGCAACTCTATAGTTTGTTGAGATGAACTATTAATGGGTAGACATATTCACTAATCTGACGAAACCTCAACATGGTTATGTTGAATGATCAATAATAACAACATATACTCATACAGAACATTAATAATACTAGAAATAAATCATAATGACAATAATTAAATTCATCAGGATAGGAAATTACAATAATAAAAAATAAATTTGATATAATTAAATTAGTCAGATTAATAAAGATAATAATAAGAAGAAGAAAATTATTAACTATAAAATTTTTATAATGAATATATAAATATCATAACATATAAATATTACTGATCTGTACTAATTAATGTTAAGTCAAAATGAGTTCATGATCAACAATTTTGAAGTCAAACTAAGACGAAGCTGACGCCATATTAAAATGAAGATGAGGTCATACTAAGACGAAAAATTAAGACACAAAACTAAGACGAAGCTGACAGCATACTAAGACGAAGCTGACGGCATACTAAGATGAAGATGATGTCATACTAAGACGAAGATGATGTCGAAACTAAGACAAAGGGGAAACCAAGACGAAGCGGGTGACTTTAGAAAAACGTTTCTTATATTAAGATATAAAAGTTCAAGTGAAGCAAAAATAACACGAACCGCGGGGACAAAAATAAGACGAAGTGTGGAGACAAAAGTAAGAGGAAGCGGAAACTCGAGTTAATATGTTCCTTTCTAGTTTTGTCCAATTCATCTTATTAGCATACAATCTCTACCAATGACATGCTGAAAAGATCATCCTTTTTTAGTCTTTTCTATTTTTACTGTTGATCTTAAAACTTCGTCTTACTTCTATCGTCTTAAAACTTTGTCTTACTTTTATCGTCTAAAAACTTCGTCTTACTTCTATCGTCTTAAAACGTTTTATCGGCTTAAAACTTTGTCTTACTTCTATCGTCTCAAAACTTCGTCTCATTTTTATTGTCTTAGTTTCCTTCCAGAACAGACAAAGCGCGCAGAAAAAGTAAGACGAAGTGCACACGAAGCGAAAACTAAGACGAAGCGGTTGAATGTAGAAAAGCGTTTCTTCTATTAAGATAATTATTATGTCAATAAAAACCATATAATGCTATATAATATTAATCTTTGATTATACATATGTTAAGTGTGGAGATAAAAATAAGACGAAGCGCGGAGACAGAAGTCAGAGGATGTGGAAACTAAGACAAAGCAGTTGACTTTAGAAAAAGTAAGACGAAGCGGAGAAAAAAAAAATAAGACAAAGCGCAGAGACAAAATTAAGACGAAGTGTAAAGAAAAAAGTAAGACGAAGCGGAAACTAAGACGAACCGGTTGAATATAGAAAAGTGTTTCTTTTATTAAGATAATTATTATATCAAAAAAATCATATTATGCTACATAATATTAATCTTTGATTATATAGCATTAAGGTATCTGGAATCTAACTTTATTTCTTTGACACTAATGAAGAACTACAAAAAAGGATCAGTAGATTTGATAAACTTCGTGAAAATACATTGAAGCTCATTATGACAATTCTTCAAGATAACCCTTATGCTAGGTTCTTTCGAAGTCTCAAAGATATTCCATCGCTTGAAAATCACGAAATTGTTCTCTGATGTTATCCTGCTCTTGGTCAATGCGTTTACAATCTTCATATTGCATCACAAGTAGCTAAGATATGGACAAAAACTAATGAACAATAATATGATAAATCTCCTCATTTCCACACAATAAAACCTGGATGAAAGTCGAAGGGAAAAAACTCCAAATGTTGAAGAAAATCGTATGTCATCTGTATACACAATAAACCGTGGTTGAAAGTCGAAGGAAAAAACGCAAAGACAAAAAAGAAAAAAAATCAAGCAGCAAAAACGAGGAACTTAACAAAGCTGAAGAGAAACTCCAAATGTTGAATAAATTCATAGGTCATCTGTACACACAATAAAACCTAGATGAAAGCCGAAGGAAAAAATGCAAAGGCAAAAAGGAAAACAAAATCAAGCGAAAACGAAAACTCACCACAACTACAAAGAAACAAAAGAAAAAACGAGAATCGTATCTGTACTGCAACCGATAAAATTGTAGGCCATTTGTAGACACAATAAAGTTTGGATGAAAGTGGAAGGAAAAAATACAAAGACAAAAAGGGAAAAAATCAAGCAAAGGAAAAAAATAAGCAAAAACGAGGAAGCTAACAAAGCTGGAGAGAAACTCCAAATGTTGAATAAAACTGTAGGTCATCTGTACATACAATAAAACCTGGATGAAAGTCGAAGGAAGGGAAAAAATCAAGCAAAACGCAAAGGCAAAAAGGAAAACAAAAACACAGCTGCAGAAAAACAAAAAAAGAAAACTTACCACAGTTAGAAATAAACCGCAACCCATTTGCAGATACAATAAAAAAACTGAAACAGTAGCAGAGGACGTCGAGGGTAGAGAGCTGACAAAGAATGAGAGAGGAACAGAGGAAGGCAAGAGCGGAGAGCTAAAGGAAGAGAGAGAAAGCTTTGCGGAACTCTAAGTAAAGGTAATGAATGAATGAAAGATGGTGAGTAATAATAAAGACACAACATTCAATGAACAGGTATAAGTCGTTAGATTAAAGGAACAAACGGGATGGATTGGATGACACATTATTCAATGAACAAATAGTAATAATAAAGACATAACATTCAATGAACAGATATAAGTCGTCAGATTAAATGAACGAGCAAGATGGATCAAAAGACACAACATTCAATAAACAGATATAAGCCGTCAGATTAAATGAACGATCGAGATGGATTGCGTGGTCGTCCATCCCAACTCGTCCTTAGTATATATACTTAATGAGATCAACATTGTCGTTAAGACCGACACTACATAAGGCGACGGTTTGTCACGTGGACCGTGGAGGTGGCAACTTTAACACGAGATACATCACCAGCTCTGCGCTGAAGTCACAAGTGATTACACTTTCTCTCAACTGCGACATGAAACCCGGAGAAAAGATGGCGGACGTAAAGATGCATGTGAGGGTCATACTCACGGATGAATCTTTCAGAGGGGAAGGGACTGGTGCAGGTCTATTCCTTCAAGGTTCGTATCAATTGGAAATGAATTATACTCAACATGTGAGTTCAGGAAAAATAATAAGATAGAATACAGATCTCTGTTATATGGGAAAAGGCTTGCGAACCCTTATAATTTATTCAAACTCTTAGTGGCCAGCCAAATAAAAAGGGATTCTGACGTGAAGGAAGAAGTACGACAAGGATACCACTTAGAATTCTTTCAACTAACGAGTACGATAAAAGTAGATACAACAACTTATTTCCATTGACAAAAATGGACTCCTGTGCAAAGGGTTCGCGAAAAGAAAAACTCGTGTGAAACGATATAAGAAAGAATAACAATGCGTCGTGGAAGAGTCGAAAGAGGAACAGATAACAGAGTACAAAATTACGAAAGAGGAATAGATAACAGAGTACAAAATTACATCTTAAAAGAGGAACTACCTCACGACCAAACCAAGGAACAAAAAATGGGTATGCAAGCCGCTAGATATGCCATAATCATCAAGAATGGAAATTGTGACTTGATGGCCGGAAAACAACCTCATATAGCACCCTCAGGTCAACTCCAAATTTAGGAACCTCTTGTTGAATTTTTTGTCGAAAGAGTAACATATAAGGAACGTTGAAAACTTTATCGTAACCCAGGGTCACTCCGGAACATTTTACCGGAGGTACATGGACAGAAATGCGCAGGAGGATGTGCTTTCTTAGCAAAACAACGATCCTTTTGTCAACGAATAAAACTTCACCTTGTCCCCAAATAATAATCATATTGACTTGTTGGCCATATTCTTACATAATGAAAATTTTACGAGACAAATATACAAAGATAACCTATACTATCTCAAAAGCTGTTAGTCACTCTAGTCATCCTGTTGAAAGTATGAACTAAAACTAGAGTGGGAACAAAGCGTGTCCGTGCTACCCATCGTATGCACATACACGTGTAACTTGGATGGAGTTCCTAACCTAACAAAACTGTGCCCAAGCTTTGACAAATCAGATAAATCAAACAGGCTGTTCCGCCAGAAGTAGGGTATGCCACCAGCCACACGCTACATTCTCTGCAACACAATCTTCGATAGTAACTAGACAAGGAATGTTGCGGTCAATCACATCACCCAAGCCAAGCTGTTTCACATGTCAATATGTTAATAATAATGCATTTTTCTGGTTGACAGGAAAATCTTAGGGATGTCTGCACACAACTGACATTGGGACACTATTTATCCTACTCAGGAGGGAAACTGTTCCAACATCATTTGAGATGCACTACGATTTCATATTTACCTGTCCATACTTGTTCCATCCCCAACAGAAGACCTTCCCGTCCTCTTCAACGAACAGAAAGTGTTAGACATCAGGTATAATATCAAACTACAATCCATATGCATAAAAATCTGTAAATAGGACCAAAAGCCTTCAACCCATACCAGAACATGATTATACCTTGATTACACATGTACAGATTCCAAAACAGTTTTCGAACAATAATTAATTAATTCCAGAATATTGTCACTGTATTCTCCCAAACAAATTCCCTTACTCATCTCTTGGTCTTTCATTAATCGTTTATGCATCTAGGTTCTCATTTCACACACCTAATAAATAAAATTTTCCAACAAGATGCATGAGGAGTTCCAAATGGCTAGCGACATGATAATGTGTTAATGGTCAGCAACTGCAAAATCTGCACATTTTGTGTTTAGCACGGAAGAAGGCACTATACGTGCATACCTGCTATTATAGCACTGTGACGAGCCCCACATGACACAATTTTTGTATTCACACTTTCCAAACTGGGAGCATCCAATAGCCTCGGGATAGTCTGGTTTAAAATTCAAAGAACAGGGAGATAATAGCATGAAAGGCTTTCTTTATGATCAAAACGCATGCTGGAACAGAGACGTCTACATATAAGATATAGGACATGAAAGAGAAACACATGAAAATATAGTTACAAAAATATCATACCTCAGCTTGATCACCTCCAGTCCCCAACTGTCCAAACTGATTTCCCCCAAATGCGTAGACATCACCATCGGCAGAAATGCAAACTGTATGCCAAATACCTGCAGCAGCACCCTCTATTCTAACGCCCAGTAAGGAAGACACACACTTTGGGCTCAACTCATCATCTGTACTTCCTTGCCCACACTTGAGAAAACAATAAGTCGATTAAATTGTGGCAATGAAAATTTACAAGACTTATAGAAAGCTAAGCAGTTGAGAGAATAAGTAGAATATTCCTTGTACAGTGAACCTCATCTTCAACATCTACAGTGCTTTTATCTCCACCATTATCTACTTTACCTACATGTTGATCCTGAAGAACTGTTAATTTCAGAACTCTAACCAGTGTCCAGGATGGATATAGGAACAAAAAATTCAAACAGTGACTCGAAGAAGGGCATGAAAGTTTCTTAATGGAAGATGGTGAAGTCAATAATTTGCAGTCAAAAATAGCCAAGGCAGCAGTGTATGAGATTGTCAATGGGTAAAACTTGTTGAATCCATGACAAACAACATCTTTGTTTCTTCCCATACATCAATAAACACTATTAGTTTGTTGATAGAAGGTGAAGTCAATGATTTGTAGGACAGAAGTAGCCAATGACAAGAGATAAAAACATTACAAATAGATAAATTTGTTCATATCCATCACCAGCAACACTTTTTGATTATTCACATACATCAGACTACGTTATCCCAGTTATACTTAGATTTCCAGCAAACAGGTAAAAATTACATTTAGGTAGTGAGGACAACTAAGTATACTTTATCCGACGGCTAATTATACTTTATCCTATAAAATCAAAGATGACAGCTCTGCAGCCAATGAAAATACATAAATGACTATGTGATTTTGCAATAAGTAATAAATCCACTATCTGGTTTGTTGTGGCTTTTTAAGAGGAGTCCGGTCTGGTCATGCAAAAAAGATAGATGGAGTAAAAGATCACACAGAAATGGAGCAACCTGAAGTTTTAGGGACTCGAACAAAGTATATAGAAAACGCATTACCAGCTGGACATTTAAGATTTCTGTCTTGAACAGTATGACAAACCTCTAAAATACCCAAATATGTTTAGTCAATAAAAGATTGACCATGCTAAGCCACTACAGAATGCTCCAATTGGGTAATGTGAAAGAAGTCAAATGGAAGCATTTCACTAGTAATCATAGGACACATCATTTTATTTCGAAATATAAGAAGCCCGGTCATTTTATAAACAATTGCACATATAATCCTGTAGGGAAAACCATCATTGAAGACAGGCTATGTAAGCACAAATTACCTGTCCATATAGTCCCCAGCCAAAACTAAGTAGTGCTCCAGCATCTGTAAAATGTGAAATTGAATGTCAGTGATTGGTATGTGAACTTAAATTGGCCTAATCAAAGCCTGGATAAATTCACAAAGTTGGAAATGCAGTAAAATATGGTTGGATTGTGTCTCACATCAAATTTAACTTTCAATCCAGCTCAGAATCTTAATTTGCAAATGTCTTGTTTATGCTCAAAACTGCATTAAGTTGTGTTCCCAAGCAGTGAAAAAGCTGGTCACTCCTGCTTCTATCACTTGAATCTTGTATACTAATTACCATTAGTGGATCAAGAAAACAGCAACAAACGCATACCCGTTATAACTGCACTATGACGCCCTCCACAAGCAATCCCCTTCACATAACTTCCAAGAACTCTATAACCATGTCCCTCTGACATCCTGCCCCCTCGAGAAACTTCTTGTGGTCTGTCCTTAGCATAAGAATAGTCAATGCATGGTATTGGATGAGGAGAGGACACCATCCTTATCCGCGATCCCAAACCAAGCTGTCCTTCACCTCCATAGCCCCAGCCCCAGACCTGTCCTATATCTGAAACCTTGGGGTAGTTAAAGTGTCATGAGTAACAGATCCTCAATAGCTTCAAGCTTCATACAGCATATCAATCTTGAGATTGCTTTCACTTTAATTTATAAGATCCAAACACTGGAACATAAAAGCACCATTAAGATCACCTGACAATGCTAAAGTATGGCGTCCACCAGCAGCAACAGTTGCAATCTTGACTCCAGGATTCAATGTCACCAGACATGGAAGTGCTGATGGTGTTTCATCACCAGAAGATGAACTTTCAGCTGCTGGTTTGGTTGATATTCTTCTCCGCTTTGTGCTTCCATCTCCAGACTCTTTCGTATCAACAACAGATAAGGTACCACTTCCACCAGTAGATCGTGAACCTTGAGAGCGAGGGCTCACTGCAACATCTCGGAAGTGCCATATTAAGCTATAACCAAATAACATCTATCAGTCAATTCTTTTGATTGACAAGCAAAATTGATAGTACCTTGCTCGGTCAGAAATGGACTCTGTCTTTCAAGTACACCTTTTTCTATACTTGCCGCCGAAGATGGGTCTCCAAAAACTCTTCCTGAAGGAACGCATTCTCTCCATCCCCACGTATAAACTTCTCCATTGTCTATCATTTAAGAGGTATACACGAACTTAGTTTACCAGTATAGGCAGAGACATATAGCCGAAGAAAGTATGAAATGGCACAAATAAATTACTTAGAAAATACCAATGTGGCAAATTGGAAGAAAAATAAATAGATCATACTTACCAGTAGCTGCTACACAATGTGCCCAACCTGCTGCTGCTTTCATGATGGAAACATCAGTTGGAAGAGGAAATGGCTCAGGAATTTCCTAAGAAAGGGAGATGTGGGTTAGATTACAAGGAAAAAAAATAGAATATAAATTTAAGAGGAAGATAAATTTCTATATAGTGCTGAACTACCCCGTGCTTTCCAGATGTCACATAGCTTTAACCTAGATCATCGGTGGAACCCCATGTGATGAGCTTTCCAGAATCTGATTGAGAAAGAATCATGAATAAATTAACAATGTTAAGGCACAACATTCACACACAGAAAACCCAAATACCAGTTTCATTTAGCTCACATGAGTCCAAACTGCCCTGTTTTATTCACCAGTCGACCTCGACTTATGATAATATATAAAAACTTAACAGTCAACATCAATGAAAGCACGGTGGTCGTAAATGACATGAAACTATTAGGTCAGTGTAAAATGAAAAGTAGGTTGAAAAAAGCTGTTATTGGTTCTTCAACTTGAAATCTTTTGTCAATGTCTGGAAATCTAAGATAAGGAAATAATTCGCCAAGAAATCAAATGCCGAGGGCTTATTAACCTGTAGGTTACAACGAAAGATGTTTAGTAGCAGCGGACACTGACTTGTAAAGAAAAATCATAAATTTGGGAGTGAAAAAGCAATAAGACTCGTTCGGAAAAGTTCAATATCACCACTTTTTACACGTTTAGCTAAACCTCCATTTAATTATTTGCTTTCTGTGTTTCACATTTCTTTATCAAAGAAACACCGCGGGTCAAATGTAAGCCAACAAAACAACAAACACCTTGATCCAATCCAATCAATGGCATTGGGGAGTTCAATAACCCAAAAACTTGACTTTTTATTTCCAAAAAAAGAAAAGAGAGGAACAGAGGAGAAGCACCAGAAATGGCCATCGCAAATCCGCAACCACCGCCGCAAACGTCCTTCCACGGGAAGCCGGAGGTCCTAACGACGACCGGAGACAAAATCGGCGACCTTTGAGGCAAAGCTCCGGGAAGATACCCCCACATGAACACCAATTTCTGTTTGGCCATCGTTAGACTCTCCTCTTCCCTCTTGCGCTCCCCGTTCATGTCTTCTCCAAAGAAGAGTAAGGAAAAGGATGATTTGGTGGACTTAAAAGTGTCAGCTATGCGCGTAAGCGTTATATATGCGTGCGATCAAATAAAAGATGGAGCGTATCATTTTCAGGGGATTGGGAAGTTCCACATAGGATGCTTACGTGGAAGTACATGTGCACGTGGCGCAAATTGGGCCACTATTTGTCTCGAGGAATTCTGGCCAAGAATTTCCAGGAAGGTTGTGGAAGGGTCACCCCCTTGCAAATAATTTAAATAATGAAAAAAGCAAGTGAAATGGTAAATTGGCGTGAATGTACTGATAAATCGCCACGTGGTTGCTTCTTACACATACTCCAATCATTACTTGGTGAAACGTGTCGCGTCTTTTTGGAGGTTCAGAGATTAGAAGAAGTTGACACGTCAGCATATGTGCTGCAACAGGGCTTCTCTAGATTAGGACCTCTATGCATTTTATCCCGTCCGTCATAAATCTCACTCCGTCCATATTCTATTGCATGAATTTCAGCTCTCTAGGTTAGGACCTTTGTGCATTTAATCCCGTCCGTATTCTATCTCATAAATCTCACTTCGTCCATATTCTATCGTATGAATCTTAGCCATTTATTTATATAGTTCATACGACAAGATAAAATAGACAAAAAAGACAAAAAATCATAACTCCTCTAGTTTCACTACACTGTTCCATAAGGTTGGTTTTTATTGGTTTATGTTGCACCAAATCTGCAAATTGTCCCAAACTTTCTATAAGATGAATTAGGGGTCTTTGGTTGATTGTTTGAAAAGAGTTTAATGGGTATGGAATAAAAAATAGGTGATTGAATATATATTATCGTTATAAGATAATATTATGATATCTAACTGTTAGGTATTGCTTTATACTACTGTAATGTTAATCATTTTTGAGTGACACTTCTTTCATCTTTTTTTATAATTAAATATAATTAATTAAATACAATTAAATAATTAATTAAAATAATGTTACAATATAATTAATTAAATTAATTAATATTTTAATTAACAATATAATTAATTACAATATAATTAATTGATTATAATTTTCTTTTTTAGCAATTAAATATAACTAATTAAAATATATTAAAATTTGAAATAAAATAAAAACTAATAAACTTTTATTTCTCAATATTTTTAACCCGACGCTATCAATAGTAATAATAATTATTCTTTCGTTCTAATCAACCATCATAATTATAATAATTGTATTTATTCTCATTTTTCACTCTATTCTTCTCATTCTTGTTATCATATCATAATTAAAATGATTATATGTATTTTCATTTTTTACTATATTTATTTTCATTCCTATTATCATTATCCAATTTGATCCAAGCGCCTCCTAAGTTCACATCTTATTACTTTGTATTTTAACATTTATAAAATAATATTTTACACTCTAAATTTAAATTTTATTAGATTTCTGCATAATTGGATTATTAACTTTTCAAAATAAATGAATCTTTTTATTTTAAAATAATTTTAATTATTAAAATTCAAGATATTATATAAATAATTTTAAATCAAGTAAAAATCAATTGAAGAAGATAATAAAAGAAATCTCACCAATTATCCATATCAATTATGGTTCTTAACTTTTTCCGACCGTTTTTCATAACATCAAAAAATATATACATTCTTATGAGCATCAATTTATCTTCTTGAAGCTCCATTGTAGAATTTGGATTCATTTCCTTTAATTTACTAATATAACTATAAAGTTTTATGTATTGAGTGTATATACTCCTTGCATACTTTTCATGCTAAAATTAATTGATAAATTCAATTTTAATTTATATTTTCTACCATTTTTCTGGTTTTAAACCTAATTCTTTTGGGTTCACTTTTTTAAACCTCGTATTAAATCTTGTTGCAATTTCATACTTGAAAATCCCTCCGTGAGTGAAATGTCCACTTTACTAATCTTTTTATTTACTTTCATCCTCTAAAGATAAATGAAAATAAGAGTGTTAAAACAAGGGCTACATAATAGGATACCAACTAATTTAATTTATAAGTATATATATATATATATATATATATATGGTGCAAAATGTGTTACAAATAGAGCCTAAATATACAT
>JANVCL010396626.1:0-13364 GCA_026546855.1 Erythroxylum incrassatum
TCCGGAATGGGAGTGGGAAAAGATTACCATGGATTTCTTGATGGGTTTGCTAAGAACCAATAGGAGACGTGATGCAATATGGGTGATTGTGGATAGGCTGACCAAGTCAGCAAACTTCTTGCCAATTAAGCAGACAGATTCGTCCGGTACAGAATGAAATCTGTAACATTGACAAAGACTACACGCCACAAAAACCTCTTGTGTTGTTTCTTCATGGTTTTAGATTCAATGAGATCTTAACATGGTAATTTCACGTCTTAGCTTTATCCAAAAAAATTAGGCAATCTATATCTCTGATCTCCTTTTCTTTAGTGGCTCAACAACCTGGAAACGTGATTGAGCACCAAATTCTGAAGTCAAGTCTATGACTAATGCCTTCAACTTAGTGTAGACAAAAATACTTTGGTTGGTCTGAGTTATAGAGATATGGTTGGTTTCAAAATTTTTCCTAATTTTAACCCGCCAATGGTTATAAGTTGCTCGGTTATGACCTTAGTCGATTCCAATTCTCATATTAGTTTACTAAGACTTAGTTTCTCATCTTGGTCAGAATTTTTAATCCTCAACTATGTTGGTGATGTCAAAGCACTATTACATGGAAGCCCCTACAAAGATAAGAAGTTTTAGGGATTTCATAGATAAGATATAGGAATTCTATGAATTTTAGATTATTTTCTGTAAATTTGATTATATGTTTAATTAAAGTTAAATAATTATAATTATTAATTATTAATTTTAAGTGAGTGAGACTGATAATGTCACATGAAAACATGATAATTAATTGACGGACCATTAATCATGTCAAAAATTATAATAGTTTAGGGTTAAAATTGAATGGTTTTGTAATGTTTAGGTTCTTCTTAAACACTCCAAAGTGTTAGATTATGACAAATATACGATAGGGTTTTAAATATATATTTTTTATTTTAAAAATGTTTAAATTTCTAAAATGTTTAAATTAAACCTCAAATTAACAAAATTCTAACTTCTCATTTAGATTCCATCAATTTAAGGTCACAAAATTTTTAATTATTTTCATGGGAAGAGAAATAAGAAAAAAATCTTCTAAAGATAAAATAAGTGGTAGTCTCATAGACCCCTCTTTTCAATTGCTATGAAACTCCTTCTTCAACTAAACCCAATTTCAGCTCCATTGAGGTAATATTTAAAAGCACCCTCGACCCGCTAATGTGGCACTTTTAGTGCTCAAACTTCTATATCTTCTTCTTTTTTGTTATTAGATTGAAGAAGTGAAATGAAAAGGGGAAACAAAATCAAGATCCATTGTGAGACAGAAGAGGATATTTGTTGTCAACACAACTGAAAGCGTCAGTAAGAAGATTATGGAGCAATTGAGGCTTTTACAGTGAAGGATAGACTTGGAGGTTTTAAAAAGGCTAAATGTATATGTACAAAAGGCAAACCATCTCTCGAATCCGTTAGTACTTAAAATGTTTGACACTTTGTTGGCCTTTTATTGTTTTCTATTTTTTGGAATTGTTTAAAGCAATTTCTTTATTTTGCATGTAAAAGTTTATTAAGAGAATTTCAACTTTTAGATTAGCATGAATGTAATGTAATAGAGAGTCTAAAGGATTTTCTCTACAAGAATTTTGATTTTTTAGTTGCCAAGATGAGATTTTGATATGTTTTTATCTTGTGATATTACTAGTTTTCCTAATAGTGTTGGATGGGACTATTTTTATTGGGTAAATAATCTAAACAATAGGAGACAATGGCAAGGTTGTGGATCTTCTTATTAATTGCAATTTCAATTGATAAAAAGCATCTATAAAATCAATAAAAAAAAGTTCACATCGAATATTTATTTATTTATTTTAAAACAGAGGAACTCACAATCATTATCTTTTGAATGTGTATTAAGTAAACTTTTATATTAATAGAAACTAGCTAAGAAATCATATTTCAACTAATTTTTAATAAAGTTAAACATTTTAGAGATGCTAGGATTTTTTTACATTATTAAACGTTGAATCTGAGTTAAATATTAGTGTAAATGTTAATATTTAAATTATTTTTTCTATTTAAAAATGGTATCAAAATTTTTTGTTATTAGTTAAAAATTTGCATTTTAAATCTAAGCATTGGCTAGTTATTTTTTAGATAACCCTTAATTTCTTTAGGCATCAAAATTACTAAAAATCAATTATTTTTTTTGGTTTCTAATAAGATATGTGTTTGACATGATATCTATAAAATTAATATTAGAACATTAGAATTGGTGATAGTTAAACTATCTCACAGAGATAATACTTGTAGAACATAAATGCCAATGTATTGTGTGTCAATCTGAAGCTACTTGATAGTAACATAAATGCCAATGGATTTATCATATCTGCTTTATTCAGTGAACTTGTTCTCTAGCAAGCACCTATACGTTTGTTTAAGTATCTATACACTTTAGCCATTAAGATCAACTACTTCCTTCATAAGGAAAAACAAATCATGTGCTAGTATTTTTACGTTCTATTAATGTTCAATCTTAATAGAACAATGACTAGAAACATTTAGGAATAATACATAAATGCAATATGAATCTCATAATTATAATCTCATTATAATTTCATTTGCAATCTATAATTATCCCATAGAATTTATCATATACATCTAAACATATACAAGATAAAGAATGCCTTTAACTAATTTGTCACTAAACTACAACCAAACTAATTGGATGTAGGGCATAAAATAACAAAATTGCCAATTCTTCACTGAAATTTCTTATGGCACTAAAGTCAAGCACTTGTTAATATAGAAATCACGTAAATTATATCGAATACATAAGAAGGGTGGTTAAATTGTGTAATCTTTTTGAAAATATTAATCTTTTGAGATTTCTTGAATTTCTTTAAAAAGTTCAAATAATCACAAAAAGACTTTACTAAAGTTGATAAGTAATGCAATCACACGTAATATTATCTACTCATCTAACAACAAGAAAATTAAAAGATAAAGGTTAGAGAATAGACGCCGCAATTTTATACTGGTTCACCCCAAACCTTGGGCTATGTCCAGTCCTTAGAATTTGTGTAACATCTCGTTCCCATACCAAGGGTCAGAACCCTAAAATACGATACATGTGAAATCAATGAGAGATTAAGAAAATTGCTTTTTTCATGCTCATGCATATTGTCAGCATACACACATATGAACTTGAATTTTTGCACACATTAAAGTGACTGTACATGTATTCATTGACATTCCAGGTATAATTGAATTGTAATGTGATATTATAGAGAACTATGATTTTTATGTGTTGAAAATTGATTTGAAGAGTGTAATTGTTGATTTAGAATTTTTGGATAATTTTAGGAAAATTTAAGTAAATTTTAAGACTAGGAAAATTGTCAAGTGGCAAAACTATTAATAAATGGTAGTAGAAATTACTATCCAATGACAATGGAAATTTTGATAAATTACCTTAGGATCTATTGGCAAGTGCTATTGAAATTTGGGGAACAACTAGAGTAGAAATTGAAGTTGATGGGACTAGTTAAATGAAAGAACCAATTAAATACTTTGGAAATGGGAATCTCTTAAAGAGCTATTGGAGTTTATTTTTGTTCTCTCCATTTTCGTGGCTTCTCTTCCTCACTTCTTTTTGATTCTTGATTCTTCAAGACCTCTCATCTTCCATGCTACTCTTTCATCTTGCTTTCTGTTTCATTCCCACCAAAAACCCTAACTTTTCAACCCTAAAAATGGTCATGATTGTGAATTGTTGGTGAAGCTAGGGTTTGTTAATTTTCTTGAAGAGTTTGAAGAATTGGAAGCTAAACCAAGTATGTTATGCGTTAAATGTCATGGGTATGCTTAAATGAATCAAGATTGATGAGAAATTAAGATTTGATGACTTGATATGCAATGCTTATGTATGTGTCGTGGGTGATGAAAATTTTAAGTAAATGTCTTGTTTTTGGATATGTATGATGAGTAATGATTCATAAATCATTATAGAGATGCTTTGGAAGTTGGATGATCCATATAATGGTGTTTGGATGAGTGTAGAAAATCAATTTTGAATAGGTACATGAATATGTCCTGATTTTGGGTTAATGTTCAAATTTAGATCATACTTTGTTGGTGAATGATACTGAGATGAAATGGAGTTGAGAATGAGAAGTAAATAAAGTAGAAAAGGGTCATCTTTGTATAAGTTATGTTGGTTGTAAAATCTGGAAAGATTGAAGATGATTGACTGGAAAATGTTCACTGAGTATACTTCAGTATTTTAGCCATAATTTTTTTTCTAGTTATCTAAATGAGATTATTCTTGATTTTCATTAAACTAGAGACATGTAGCTACATTTTTCGTGCAGAAGTCGAATTCAAATTTTGTTTAGAAGAGTCTCAAAATCTGACCTGAAGTGGAAAAACTGGATATGCTTCTGTGAAAATTTGTCGCGATAAACTCCTTGATTTGCCGCAACGAACTTGAAGGATTTAGCTAGGATTTCTTTCAAGTAAAGTTCGTCGCAGTGAACTTGTGAAAATTTCACGAGAATTCCTCTTTGGAGGAGTTCACCTCTGTGAACTTTTCTCTACACTGAACATGTATCGGTATTTTGGGCATATCTTCTTCTTTAGTTATCCAAATGGACTGATGTTTGATTTGGAGTAAACTAGAAACCATAGGGCTACAAATTATATGAAGAAATCAAATTTTAATTCAGTCTCTAAGACTTTCAATTTCTAGATGGAATTTGAGTATAGGGTACTGTCACAGAATAAAACAGTCCGAAACTATTTGGAGTGTAACTTTCAAATTACAGAACCAAATTGAATGATTTTAGTATCATTAGAACCTTAATACCATGGGGAACACTTTACTAGAAGAAAGTGATACCAAATTACTTCGGTTTCCTAGCTAGAATGTTTATGGAAAATAGACCTAAAGGTTAGGAATTTTGGGAGATGTTATAAGAAGAAATGAGAGTTTGGATAATGTGTGATCTTTTAATGTTGGAATAACATTAGTGAATGAATTTTTGGTATTAAAGTACCAAAGGCATGTGTATAATGGAAATGAAGAGGTTCATATGATTGTAGTTGTGATTCAAAGGAAATGAGTAATGGGTATTAAATAAAAGTGAGTGAGTTTTAGATACTGTGCGAGCTAATAATGCTAGCAATGAAATGACGAGTAATTGAATTATGAATTTTGATTTTAATGGTTTTATTGAGGTGTAAACCTAAGTACAAATTATACTTAGGTGAATTTTGAAATATGATTGATAATGTGATGAGAATAATGGAAAGATACCCGAGATTGTCATTGAGCATGCATTGTACATATTCCATATTTGTAAATGAATACTTATAATTGTGCAATTATTAATGTGTGTGCAACGTGCGTATTGCATAATTGTGACGTGCAGGTTAAATGTTTGCATTCAGATGTTTTCAAATCATGGAAGCTAATGCTTATCTAGAATATACTGTGAGTAGACTGAGATGGTCTTACTTTATTGTTTGTTTTTCTTAAGTTACGAATTGAATGATTACCCAATGTGAATGTGTTGGTTCCGGACAATATATGTCCAAGGAGTTTGATAAATGTGAGAATATTGAAGTGCTCATTGTATGTGAACTGGATTGAAATAAGTGTACAAAATGTGATTGTTAAATGTCGGACCACGGTCCAATAATAAATGTGTTCTAAATTTACAGTTGCATATAAATGAAAATGTGAATTCTCAACTTTAATGTTGAATGCCAGACTAAGGTCCGATGATATGCGAATGTGAGTGAATGAGAATATGCAATTGTAATTGATGCATTCCATTTCATGAATGCATGAAACATAATGACAGTTGTGACCAGAGGAGCCACCGATCAAAGTTTCGAGCTCAAAGTGTGAAAAAAAGTCTCGAGCTCAAAAGTGATTAAGAGCCTAAGGCTCAATTTGTATAATGAGCCCTGTATCCCCATCGGATAATGGACAGCTAGTAATGAGCCTAGTATCTAATAGATACGAGACAGTTTAGGGACTTGGTCACAACAAAGTAACAAATAAAAAGTGGGTCTCATGTGCATTGCATATGCATAATATGAATGATTAAATTGTATTGAATGTGAAATGTGAAATGATGTGAATGTGAATTATGTGTTATGTGACTGGGTGAGCCATCGATGATGGTCATTCATTGAGTTCGCAAAACTCACCCAAAATTTACAAATATTTTCTAGGATCAGAAGAATACCCCGTAAGGCAAACGAGAGTATCCCTATAGCGTACAAGTAAGGGATAGAGGTCGGGATTAGTTCGCGTCTACATTGTATTTCTTTATTTTTTGTACTGGATTGTATATTTCACAACTTTTGTATCAAATTATGTATTCCAAAATTTTGTAAAATATGTATATGATTTATATTGTAATGTAAAGACATTATGATTAAAGTGTTTTGTATTTGTGAAAGGTCCCAAATGACTATTGAAAATTATGTTGATTGTATTGTTATAACTGAAAAAGCTTACGAATAAAGTGGCCCCAAACATATTATGGATTTTTGAAAAATTGTGTGTATGTTGTTGTTTCAAAAAATTGTATAGAGTTTTGATTGATTTAATGCTCTAACATGCCACATTCGCGAGGCACGGACTTGGATATCACCCATAGATGTCGGGTACGTGCCTTGTGAGAGTGGAGTGCTACATCTGTGGTATCAGAGCCCAGATTTAGTATCTTACATGGGTATCTTTGGAAATATGTGTCAAGTACGTGCATTTTAGGTATGTTTGAATATGCAGTAACAATTGATCCCCAGTCTAAGTTGCATTTTATATGAGTCACATGAACAAACATTTGTTAAGGGTTTGAACAAATAAAAATAATGAAGAGAATGATGATATGTCAGAATGTGAGAAAAAGAAAGTTTGTGGATATCTAGAAAGGATAAATGGTATATGGTTCGATATGATATATAGAGATTCACTACTTTGGTATTGGTGGATGTATTATTGAATATGACGTCAATATTGTATTTTGGTTATATATCCTCGAATGTGATATAGATGTGAATACACTGTCATGGATTGTTTAAGAAAAATAGGGATATAAGTAGAAATGATGGGATTAAAGTATACAAACAAAATAGATTGAGAAAACAAAAACATATATTATGATCTTAAGAAGATGAATTTGGAATTGAACTAGTTGTTGATTAATGTGACAAGAGCTATGATCCTCCATACGAATATATTAGTGGAAATTAAGATCGGAATTTCAGGATGATTATATGTCTATAACTCCAAATGGATTGCGAATACATGTATGTAAGATGAATAAATGACAATAGGAAAATGAGATAGAAATGAGGAAAGAGTAAAGGGGGAATGAAATAGTCATAATCGACTTTATAAGAAATGAATGATCTGTAGTAAGGAGAAAGTTAGAAATGCATATAAGAGAGGATTTTATGCGTGAAAGAGATAAAGAAAAAGATGACAAATCAAATGAGAAGAATTGATGCACTCAATATGATAGTTGACTTAATATGAAATGAGGTAGCCTCGGAAGAGGTAAATTCTGGAAAATTGGAGTAAAATTTGTATTAGTATTTTTGATAATGAGAGGAGGAAAGTGAACGGCACGATAGTGGCTTGACAAAAAAATAGGTTTCTGTCACGATCGTGTTAGGATACCCCAATCATGTACAGGAACAAAGATAGAAATGTTGTTTGCAATCTATTAGAATTCAAGTATCATTAGCGAATGTTATTAATTGATGAATTATTATAAATACATCTTTAGATAAGATGTAATGATTTTGATAGTATATACCAATGTACTAGAGTAAATGAATTTGTTTAATACCTTACTAAGGTTATTATAAAGGACGTTCTAATCATATAAGTTATGGCATAAATTGATCTTATTGAGATATTATGAAAAGTTGAAATTGACCTTCTTGAGGTACTAAGAATGACTGATAAGTAATCATAAAAAATAGGTGATTGATAAAGATTTCATGAGCAGTATCGAGGATAGTACCAAGAAATCTTCTTTCAAAGAAGAATTTCATTAAGATAGGTTCAGTAAACTAGATGATTCAATTTAAGAATGATTAATGAAGGAACAAATCATAAATGTATAATTGATGAGTCAAAAGTGAATACTGGAGTCATATCCCTAACAGAGACTCTAAGCATAAGAAGTAGAAAATGCTACTGAGAGTGTACGGGTTTTGTTTGATGTAAAGTATCCAATCATGCGAGTAGATTCATGAATTGAGGGGATACAAATTGGATCTGATGAATGTGTTATCAACACAGAAAGAGAAGATTTCAAATAGATTGAAATGTGTGGAGAAACTAGTACAAATGAACAGGTATTTGAATAAGTCGATGTGAAGTAAGAGGAAATTGAATGAATGGATAAAATTATTTGAGAAAAGAAGTTAAATGGGAAACTGAAAATAACATAAGATAATATTACCTTATTTGAGGAATTAGTCATTTAAGAAATTATGAGAACTAATCATGGGCACAAGGAAATTTGGGTGATATCTGTTGGAGTTAACAATACCTTGATAGTATTATGGTATTGAAGATTAAAGTGATCCAAGCAAAATTGTATCAATTAGTGACTATGATCATAGAGGATATTTAGAGCATATTTGAAAAGTGAAGAGAATATTTTTGAACATTTGAGGAATCTTACTTACCATGAAGGTAGAAACAATTATATGCCAAGTTTAATGAGAGTGAATCTTAGCTTGATCAAATAAAATTTGGGTTGTATAATAACTGAACATGGCTTATTGGGAAACCCAAAGAAAGTAGAGGTAATGATAAAGTGAGAAACTATAAGGAATATATAAGAGATCCAAAATTTTCTAGTATTAGCTAGAAATTGGATACCAATAGAGACTGTCAAGGAATTTTTACTGATCGTAGTCCTTAGACAAAAATGTCTGAGGGAAGAATGTGTAAACCGTATGAGTGATGATTGCAAAAAGAATTTTACGAAATTATAACATCGATGTTAATTATAGCGCTTCGATTTGGAGATTTTTGTTTTATATAATGAAATTTCTCATCAAAAATTAAGATGAAATCTAATGCAGCATAATCAAGTGAATTCTTATACATGGAGACAACTTAAGCCTCATTAACTAAATATTGATACATGGTTTAGAAACTTGCTGCTACAGCAACTGGTTTGAGAGTTTGGAGACATTATATGTACCAAGACATTTATGATTTTCTACCAATCATTTAAATTTGAGCCAATTATTGAGTTTGAAATAATTAAATACAAAACTGAGACAATGAATAGAGTTACTGGAAGATTTTGATGTACAAATAAGTATCTACCAGTAAAGCTAGTGTTGTAATCTGATGCATTGAACAGAAAATTCAATAACAGTGTATCACAAATTCAAATTTTGAGGTTACTAAACCTAATGCAATAAAAAGAATAGAATGTTGAGTTGAATTATGGGGGCAAAATGAAATATTATTAGTTGCATTGAAATTTAAATTTTGTTTGTATGGAAAGATTAGTAAAGCCCAATTTGAGGATCCAGAATTGTGAATCTTATTAAGGAATTGAAAATGAATATGAATTTTGAGTCCGAATAGGAAAAATGTTACTTTTTGATTGAAATGAAAAGGATGTGTACCTGATAAAGATGATTGAGCAAAGATGTGGTTAGAGAGAGCATGAGTAACAACCTAAGCTATACATCCAAATAAGAATGCGCCGAAACCACGTTTAATAGCTAAGAATGTAGAACCAAGTGACTAAATGCTTGAATTGCCAATAGCTTTAAATTTCGAGGATATGTTTAGAGTCGATATTTTGGGGTCCATAGGAATATGAGATCAATGTATAGTTCTAATGAAGAGGGCCTAAAAATAGTTGAAGGCCAGAATTGATTCAAGATAATGTTGATGAGTGAAACGAATCTGTAATAGAAATTAAATGATTCAAGAAATATAAAAGAGTTATGTGGATCAACATCAAAGATATGGAATATAGTGAGATGGAAATAAGAGTTAAGTGTATTAACACTAAAAAGATGAGAATTATCAGGCGAAAGATGAAATGTCTCTAAGAGTATCACCTTGCCAAGGTGTGCTCAGGTTAGGAAAAAGGATAAGCTAAGCCTAATATGAAATGGTCTTTATAGAATTATTATGAAGCATTACCAATCAAAGATGTTTCAGATTCACACAGTGTTACATGGATATGTTTAGGAAATATCATTATGATCCGATATATGTGTTATTGATATCGGAAGTGAAATCTTGGGTAATCTGGGATATATTAAGAAACTAGTTAAGATAGTGAATGACTAAATAAGTGATTGAAATACCTAGTGAGTCTATAGACTAAGGTCATTTGGAAGAGATTATTTGAGTGATGAAGTTAAACGGGAAACGAAGGAGTATATAAGGAAACAATACCCCTACTTTTTAGATTAATCAGATAAGAATTTCGTGGATGAAATTTATTAGGGAGGGGAGAATTGTAACATCTCGTTCTCATACTTAAGGGGTAGAACCTTAGATTTGTATAATTGAGAAAATAATAATGAGAAATTTGAAAATTGCATTTTCATGCTCATGCATATTGTCAGCATGCACACATGAGAATTTGAATTTTTGAACACATTAAAATGATTGTACATGCATTTATTGACATTCCAGGTATAATTGAATTGTAATGTTATATTATTGAGAATTGGGGTTTAGTTGTGTTGAAAATTAAGTTGGGGTGTATATTTACTGGTTTAAAATTTTTGGTGAAATTTAGGAAATTTCTAAAAGTTTTAAGGGCATATTGGACTAGGAAAATGCCAAGTAGCAGAATAATTGATGAATAGTAGTATAAATAAATGTTAGATGGCAGTAGAAATTTTAATATGTGACATTAAGATTCAATGTCAATGAAAATTTGGGATAAAATTGGAGACAAATGGACTAGTAGATTAAAAGACCAATAAGGGACCATAAGAAAGTGACATATGGTAAGTGAGATGTGTCACTTGCCACACCACTTGTTTTAAATAACAATATTCATTAAGTGAAAGACCCATCGTTGGTCTTTCACTTGCTATTGTCTCTTATTTTTTATAGCTTCATTTCTTCATCTTCTTCATTTACTTTCTTCTTCACTCAGGACATCCCACCCTTACCCTCTCATGTTGATGTTCGTTCAACTATTTCACCTTGCTTCTTCAAGATTCATTGTCTCCTTCTTCTTGTTGCTAAAAGCGCTAGACCCCACTTCCAGAGCCTAGCATTTGGAGCCATAAACTGAAACATCTCATTGCAAATTTTCTTAAACAATAAATGCATATGCGGAAAAACAATAATCAAAACGGCCCAATTTATTGAAAACAATTTCAATCACAAAAGATGTAAACCTTATTGAACACATCTGAGTTTCATTAATCACTTGGGCCCATTCCAGAACAAAATATTTGTTTTCATAATATCTTTACATTACAAAACCACCCCTTTGGCTTATTACAAAAATACAAAAATACAAAATACACATGATACAATTAAATGCTTATGCTTAACATGATTCTAAATATCAAAATTTTATGAACTAACTTAATTACAAAAGTCTCTAATCTTGGTGTTTGCCAAACTTTGTAAGGATCAATGTTGTTATACTTTTTCTTCACCTGCGGAGTGGAAGGTAATGGGGTGAGCTGCGAAGCTCAGTGACTTATATATTTATAGCCATTGGAAACGAGCCATACAATTCAGGCACACACACACACACAAATATATATATACCAAAGTATGCATATATATATATATTGCATTTAATCAAGCAATTCTATCATCCACAATTCAAGCTCAAAATTTCATAATTCGAATATCATCACATAGAACATATCATGAAGATTCATCCATTAATCAAACACTCAAATATACATCATACTTGGCAATTCAATTATGCAATGCACAAATAATTGGCTCGAGGGTTCCATGGAAACAAAATGGAGAAGCCAAATTTTACCCCACGAACAGAATGAGTCCAGTTTCGGAGCTCATATGCCACAAGAGGACAGTCGAGAGAAGGCTCTTGTCAACGTGCACGTGACAAATAGAATGGTTCCACTCTAGCCCAAACAAAAGCACATAATCATGCTAAAATCATTTTATCAAAAGCTCAAATCATTTCATCATACTTTCATACTTTTCATGTTCTTTCCTTTCTTTCCATTTATACAAAATGCCATGAAATATTTCAAGGCATAACATGATCAAGGTCATAACTCAATTATATCAAAATGTCATACATCTATTAATGCATAACATAAAACATATCATAATGCATTTTCCACCTTACAGCATTCACAATTTAACAATTCAAGCATATACACACACATAAGCACATTGCCTATTTACACAATAACAATAAATATATTACCCACCTAATTTGCTTGCAAAAAAAATCCAAGTCATGGTTGTCTTTCCCCTTGCTCTTGGGTAGGATTCTCTTGGTTCCCTAAAACAAATCAAATCTCATTCAATAGAAATTCCAATAGAAAATCCCATAATGCAAAATCACTAAAATGGGTTCTAGAATACTTAAACCTAAGCATTTTCTAAACTCCATGAACTAAAATCCTTCCAAAAATCTAAAAGGTTCAAAATGATCTTACCTTCATTCTTCACAAAATGAAGGGATCTTTGGCTAAAAGGGAAGATCTTTTCTTCCTCTACCTTTTTCTCTTCTTGAACAACTCCAAAATCTCTCTTAGAGACTAAGAAAAATTAAATCCTAGCTTGTTTCTCTTCTTTCACTCTTTCTCTTCTTCTCTTCGTAATTCTCTCAAACCACCAAACTCTCTTTCTCTTTCTTTCTCATTTTTTCGTTATCCTCTCCTTCTTTCCCTCAATTCACGTTTTTCTTCTTCATTTATAAGCAAAACAATACTTCTTCTTCCAATTATGTCGTTAATGGTTAAAAATGACCCAATTTGCCCTTCTATTTATGCCTTTTGTCTTTTTATGCTTAAGTGTCTTGCCAACAATACCCTTAAACATTTTGACATAACTCTTTCTATAGATGTCAGATTAAAATCATCTTAGGACGGTTTCAAAGAGGACTTTGAGATCTGTAACTTTAATGAAGATCTCGAAGACAAATTCTATCATCTGAAGGGCCAAAAATGTACCAGACGATAGCATCAGAGGAATAGTGCACAGAAGAAGAAGTTTCGGTCGCATAAGGAAAAGGCAGATGAATTAGAAAGCAGACGAAGCAGAAAGTAAACGAAGTAAAAAACAAACAATAGTAAGAAGCAGATGAAGCAAAGTGGAAGACGAAGCAAAAGGTAGATGAATCAGAAAGCAGACGAAGCAGAAAGCA